>CAACVS010000133.1:10249-42221 GCA_900660405.1 Pseudo-nitzschia multistriata
TGTGTGTGTGTGTGTGTGTGTGTGTGTGTGTGTGTCAATGTTTCTGTCTGTCTATCTGTCTGAAAGACATCTATGCGGTTCCGTTTTTGCTCCGAATGGCAGAAACTCATATCTACTCAACGTTGATACACGCCTTAACAGCATTTGATCTGGTGTTAGCAATCAAGGGTGCTAATTGAAGATGGTTACATCCCTCATCAAACATACAGGTGTCGCCGACATAGCAGTATGAATGGTTATTATCAGTTGTGAAAATTTGTTCGTCGCCATTGCAGAATGAAGGGTGGTTTAAAAGTGTGAAGCCATCTGTTCCATATTCTCCGCAGCCACGAGACAACATGATACTTTGAATAACAGTCCCTCTGGTATCGCATTCAACCTCCATACTTTCTGACGGAATCTCAGCAGTCAAGATTAATTGATTCTCAGTTTGCCCCGTACATTTCACGAATATCCCAACCGATTCTTCCCTTTCAGCAGAAAATGGTGCGAAGCTCTGGCATTCTCCCACATTTTCATCTGGTTGCACGGAGCAAAAGGGATAGTTTTCCATAAATTCCAATATTCCACCATCCTGACATCGCATCAAAAGAGGCGAAGACTCCCATAGACATCCTCTACTTTGACCCGAAACTCTCCAATCTACAAGAGTTATTGACGCCAAGGAAGAAGCGTCGAATAAATGATTTTGCATATCTTGGTCAGCAACTACACGTGAACAACTCATATCTGCGTTTGTATTGGACATAATGACTGGTTCAAGTAGCAGGTCGTCACAAGAACCTGCAATTCCATGCTTGTCACATATGGCAGGACTCGCACAATAGGCAGTCTCTTCTTGTTTCCAAGGCATTCCTCGATCGCAATTCTGGTTAACGTCAACGAGATCTCCGCATTGTCGACGAAGTGTTACAAATTTGACAGCATTCCCACCGTTTTTGCAGTTTGTTCCAAAACTTTTCTCAAATGTAGCGGTTGACATGAGGTGAACTTTTTCAATTCCGGAACAAGTGAATTCGATTGAAGAGTCGGATTGAAATTCGTCTTGTTTGCACTGAGCACGATCGTGACTGACCTTAGTGCACTGGGCATTCTTCGATTCATTTATTTCAATGATTCCACMTCCGTGACAAACGAAAAAGATGTTTGGGACTTCGTGTTCGCATTGGTTAACAGTAGATCCCCACTCGGCTGTGTAGGATGAAATTCGAGTATCAATCTTGGGTTGGACAGGTACAATGACTTGTGTAGGCGTTGGTATCGGCGGTCGTTGCAGGTTTGAAACTGGATGATTTGTTGGAACGGGAACAGGGTTAGCACTTGGAGGAGTCTGAGGTAAAAATGTCGGGGGGGATCTTTGATTGTTTTGATTGTTTCGTGCATCCGTGGTGAAAGTGGGAGGAATAGGCCTTTCATCGTTGGCCGTAATACGAGACGGCTTAGGAGAGAGCGTTCCACTCGCTTGCTCTGGCCAACGTCCCTCTGGAACAGGGGCAGTTACAGGCAGCTGCGTCGACACAGGTCTGATTGTTGGTGTTGCAACAGGGGATGGGAAACGCCCAGCTGGAATCGGTGGTGACGTCGGCGTAACAACTGGTGATGGCGTTGGTCTCTTTGATGGTCTCGTTGTTGGTTTCCCCGATGGTTTTTTGGTTGGAGGAAGCGGCAACGGGGGAAGAGGAGCGAAGAATTCGAGAAGATTATCTGGTACAAGGAAATCCGCTGTTCCTATGTTACCAAAACCAAGACCATCTAGCGCATCTGTGTCGTTGTTTCGAACCCCTATGAAACTTCCGTGATTCAAAGAGAATACGCTTTGGATTAAAACCGAAACTACAAATACTTTAAGGAAGACCATATTGTTGCTGAAGTTCATGGAAAGCGATGAAGTTAAGATTGATTTCTTCGTCGATATGAAAGTTTGATGTTTTGATGCATACAGAGAAGGAAAGGTTTCTGAAGACCACTTCATACCGTCTTACCGTCAAAAGTTGGATCAAAACGGTTTTGAAGATTGAGATCAGAAATAATATGCCGCCCTGCGCATAACGGTAGACCAAAATTTTTCTGTTTCCTAACGGCATTTTGATCGATCCAGTCAGAAATTTCATTCACGATTAAGTTTAGGTAGTACGAAGAAGTAGTAGAAGTAGAAAAACAAAAAACAGGTACTTCGAAGTACAACACAGTTTCCAAAAATTTGAAAATCCAAAATCCATTTAGTTCCAGACGTGCTTGCGTAAAAAGATGGGACTAAAATTATATGATAGCTGCCGTCTTGACGTACCGTACCGTACGTACGTAGCTAGGAACTGGACCTGATCGTTTCACGTCACCTTTCACCTTGAACTTCTCAGCCTCACATTGATAGATTGATTTCGTACTTATGCACGGTACCGCACGTACTTACTGTACCGGTAGAGAAGATCAACACTAAATAATTTAAGTACGTACTGTACTCCTAAATATTTCTGTGTACAGAGCGTCAAATTCGTCAAATTCCGACACATCAATAATCAAAAACATTGACGTCAAGAAAATGGAAGTTGTACGCACTACGCACTCTTGTATCTGCCAGAAGGGGACTTACGTCGTACGAAGTACTTCTAATGAATTTGTTTTGTTCTGTCGTCCTGACAAAACTCTTTGGATGTGCTCACCAAGAATTTCAAGTGTAACTTCTTTAAAGTCCTTCTGTAGTCATATCGGCACCAAATGACCATGAAAATCAATATTTTGCAAAAGAACACGGCATCACTCGTGTCCATATTGCTGTTAGTATTACAACTCTCTTCTTCTTTTGTTATCAAGAGTGATAAAACAGCCTTCACAAATGGGAGGAATAACATTGCATTGGGTGTTCTAGCCGATGTCGACGATAAAGTTTCTGATGTAGCGGACGCTGGGGATGACACTTCGAATGTATCGGTTCTTGTTGACGTTTTGAATAAGCGGCTGAAGGGAGGAGAAGGAAGTTTGACCGATGCAGACACGAATGCTGCAATAACCGCAAGCGATTCTTTGTTGGTTCATTTGGGCGAGCTCAAGAATTCAGTAGAAAGCACCGAGTACTCTCAAAGCGACCTCCACACCGCCGCGAGAAAAATGGACGTTGATACCGTCTCAAAGATGCTTGATGCTGGCTTAGAAATGGATGCTATTACGACAGATACAGCGTTTTGGGCGGTAGTCAAGGCCGTAGATCAAGCAGAGGCACAAGATCTGCCCCTCTCCGCCAACGTGACACAAATGCTTCACCACGTCTTCGATGCCGATGTGAAGCAATTGTTGTCACGCGAGAAAATAGGTACCAACATAACGTGTATGCAACCAGACGACACCGGTGGCATCGCTGGCTCTGCAAAAAAGATGAGTTATATCTTCGACGATTCGGCCCACAAGGACCTGCCACTCATGGAGGGACGTAAATGCGAGGGTGGGACATGTTGCGATGCGTGCAGCCGGAATATCTTTCCCACGTTTGCATCAGAAGCTGAGAGTAGCCTCGTAACCTTCCCCGAGCTTTCATCGCTCACTTTCAACGATCTGGAGAAAGTGTCTGCGAGCACCATCATCCAATTTGTGCGATTGATTGAGCGAGTGCGCCGCACCATTTCACATGAATACGGTTTGCCTCTCAAGAATATCCTCCCACTACAGGCGTATTCGAGAAAGTATGTTGCCGGATCGACGCAAAAGGGTGGCGGTGGTGGCGAGGGTGACTTCGTTATCCTTCACACCGACGAGGCCACACACGATGGATATCACTATTCGTGTGTGCTCTACCTGAGTACTCAGGGTGTGGACTTCGAAGGTGGCGACTTTGTCTTCAACGATCCGGCTGAAATTGTGCAAGAAATTTCGAGCACTGATAGCAAAGAAGATACCGAAGAAGACAAAGTAGACGAGGATTTATTAGGACAACTTCTCCGTGGGGAACTCCCTGACGTAGATGTAGAGGTTACCGATGACGACGAGGACGAAGGCGAGGGAGAGGATCTTGGCGATTTGGAACAGCAGATTCGTAATGATGGACGAAAACTCACCCCATTTCACCCGAAGCGAGGCGCTGCTGTTATTTTCTCCTCGGGGTGGGAAAACATGCACGAGGTCGAAAAGATCACGTCCGGTGTTCGCTACGCTGTTCCGTGCTTTTTCACCACCTGCCCCGTGCCAGATATAGCGTACGACCAAATGAATGTCGGCAAGCCCAAGACCGACGAGGACATTGCCGATGACTGGCTGCATCTGCTGCTAGCTCACCGTAAGGAGGAACCGATCGAATCTGTGGGGCGTGTTAAGGAGCTCCTCATGAAGTGGCACTACATCTGCACACCCCTTTCCGAGCACTAAATGGCTTAAAAACCAAATGATGAACAATTCAGAAATCAGGATTATTCATTGAATTAGGATTTGTTGGGCAGACAGATACGTTTCAAATTGGAGAGCTAAAAAATTATCAACCAGCCAGTTCAAACCGAATCTAATTTTGTGTTTCTGCTGGATGAAATTCCAAAGACAACGTCGTGATCCTGATTAGTGTGTGTATCATTTTGGAAAGATTACATAAGTTTAGTAAATGCTACATTTCTTTCTGGCATTCTCCGGTGTTATGATAATTGTTGTAGAGAGAACGCAACTAAAGTACCTACTAGCATCGATTCCTTGCTGCACATGATGCGCCAATCCGAGTATCCGAGTACTGTTCTGTGCGTACGGCATCTTACTGAAACACGAAACAAAAGCAAGAATCAGAGCTAAAACGATTCCTAGTCTTCGAAAAAAATACGATACGTACCGTAGGCACGCACAACTCCGTCTTCACATTTATTCGGATTCTTTGGATGTCATCTAGAAAAGTGAAGTACCAGGCGCACGAATCACAGCTGCCAACAGTGCAATAATCTCTATCTTTTTATCGTAATGTAATCAGATATGTATTTTCCCGCTTTGGTCAAATGCAAAGCGCAAGGTAGAAATCATGCAACATCAAACAAACGGGAAAACGGAAGCCACAGTGGAATGCTTCGAAAGTACGGGTAGGCGTCTCGCCGAGGACGTCGCTTCTCTTACAAGGGTCAGAAGTCGGTTGTCGAAAACGTCAGATGAAAAACTGCACACAATCATACCCGCTCTGATTCCAAAGCTTTTTCAACGATTGGAGAATTATAGCGGCCTACTTACGGGTGATAACAGCAACAATGAACAACTCTCTCTCGATGCTACGACGCTGTCCATCCTGGAGAAAGCACGATACCAAATCAATCGAATCACATGTAGCGCCATGGGACGTTTCCGAGGAAATGAGAGCATACCTACCGATCCGATAGCACGCGCAATGCTCCCMTTTGTCGATTCGGACAGTGCGGTTGTTGGCACATGGGCACTGGCATTTCTTCAAGTGTCCATTCAGAGGACTTCTGTGACAAATTCTTCGTTGATTTCTGATCTCATTCCTGCTCTATTGGAATCCATAGGTCGACTGCATGGACGTATTTCCCAGATGGCGGAAAGCCCTCCAGCCAACAGCCCGCTCGAGGCTCGATGGATTCGTGTCAGCTGGCTTTTGTTTGATTGCATCGTTCTCGATTCAGGGCAAGAGCCGATGTTTGATTGGGACACCGAAACGTTTGACATCACTCGGAGAAATGCAATAGCAAGTGATGGTGATGACAATGGCAGCCACGATTTATCATCTTTTCCAGCTCTGTGCCAAGCTACGAGAGTAATAGAAGCCAACGACCAAAGTACATCCGATGGATTTTTCTGTCTTTTGTTGGATCTTCTGTTTTTTCTACCCATGCATCCAGTACCTGGTGATAACACGACTGTGTTGTCTCGACTCGGTATGCATCGAATGGAGCACCGAAATGACCTCGTTCCGGCTTCCATCGATGAACAGGAAGAAAATGTCGTGTTCGTACCCATCGCTGAAGAGCACGAAGGTGGTATGCAGCTTCAACAGAGACCTGTCCGACCGAGGAGGAGGAGAGAATGGTCCAAATCAAATAAAGCGTATCTTCGTTACATGAAACTCGTTACTCTTGAGCTAGCAATCTGGCCTCCACGTCGGGGATTTTTCCAAGGGGTGGATAATGATCGAGCCCTGCTCTTGAGCATTTTTGTGGCCAATTACGAGTCAATGCACGGACGAATTGCCATGTCTTATCTGAAGGAGTGGAAACATAAAAACAGCTTTGTGCCGTTGCCAGTTGTAGCTAGTATTCTTGTCCTCATGATCGGAGAAGCCGAGGCAAGCGAAGTGCTAGATGAATTCGAAACAAAGCAAGGAATCAAGTTACCCGAACGGTTGTTGGGAGCAAAGAGCAAAAACAAAGCCATTTGTCGACCGTCAATGCCATGGATAGTAACTTCAAGTGCTGCAAATGCTCTCATGGAAATTTTGATTGATTTGAGAGATTCGACGGGCATGATGAATACCAGTACTAATGTTGATGACGAGAAACATGCAATCCTAGTGATTGAATTATCGCTTAAATTATCGGAAATGGATGACAACAGATATACGTTTCTAGCCATTCGCCTCGTCTCAATCTTTTGCAACCATATCCAGCAAACCACAACGATTCTGGCTTCGAATATACTAGGGATCGTCACTAAGGTGCTTGCACTCTTGGTGGATTTTGGCGCCGGAGATGAATCGAGAACGAGAACAGAGCGTGGCGATCGGATTCCTCTGGGAGCCCCCGTTCCATTTTCCAATCGCAACGACCTGAATCAATTGCTACAGAATCACCGAGAATCTCTGAAAAGAGAGCGCATGAAGCGAGACGATGCCCTCCGAGCACGAGAGGACGCATATACGCTGATTCCTCGTCTATCTTCACATGTTTTCGAGCGAGCCGAAACCTCGCCCTTTCGGCTCCCCAATCTATTGCTCCAGTGTGCTGTCTACGAAGATCGATCTCTGGAGCACCACGCAATCGAAGCCTTGGATTCGATGCAAGCCGCATACAAACAAAAACTCGACAAAGATGGATCGCTTTTCGGAAAGGGACACGAGCACTACGGGATGCCCCTCCAGCAGCAGGCAACTTCTCTTCTGCCGGCGTTGCTGGAGGCGGTGTGCTCCGGATCCGTGTGCGTGCGCACGAATGCCGTTCGGTGGATCCGAAGGGTGCTCCTAGCCATGGATTCCGAGGCCGCGTCGTACCTGGCTGCCCACCTTGTCCGAGACGACAACCGCGGGATCGCCGTGCTGGCACGAGAAATCCTCGGGATCACCGCTGCCAACACGCTGGCCGTCGATGTTCCCGGGAAGATGGCCGTGTCCTTTCTGAACCTGGCACACAGCGATGGATGGGCCACCGTGAGGAAGGAAGTCGAGCAACGAAGCAGAGAACTGGCTCGGCGGCTGCAAATGGCGTCGTGCGAGAAGAGCGCGGTTCTCCTCCTCCACAACGAGTTTTCCGTATCCAAGGCAGAGTCCGAATACCTCAACGATAGACTGTCGTGCCTAGATCGCTGCGGTCTGGTTTCGGAGAACAACTTCGATGCAAAGGAAGGAGGTCCCAAAACGATTGGGTGCGGAATCTGCTACGATGACGTGGAAACAGAACAAACATACTCTTTGCCGTGTGGTCACGCCTTTTGCAAGCCTTGTTGGGTCTCGTACGCAAGAACTGGTTCCGACAAAGCACTGCAGGGGTACGTTTTGGATCTCCGGTGTCCCCAGCACGGGTGTGGCGTTCGCGTCCTGCCGAGCGACCTCCGGCAGCTCGAGCCACGCCTCGCTCCGGAATGGAAGGACGCCTTGCTCCGGAGGTTTGTCGAGGAGGACCCTTTGCATCGGTACTGCCCCGGACCGGACTGCGGGTGCGTCGCGAGGGCACCCGAGCCCCGACCGGCGGTCTCCACCACGCGGGCTTCCCTACGGGTAACCTGCCAATCTTGTGCCACTTCGTTTTGCTTCGGGTGCGGGAGAAACGACCACGCCCCCGCCTCGTGCGAAGACATGGAAAAATGGAGCTCCATCGAGGGATCTTCTCGTTACTGGATCAAGAACAACTCGAAACCGTGAGTTCCTGCGATTGTCTCCTCCGCGCAGAGCGTTCTTGCCGCAATTGCCAAACCCAATCTTCTTGCTCCACACCTCACCCCCATCCGATTGTCCTCGCCTTTTCCCCACCAGGTGCCCCGGCTGCGGCGTACCCATCGAGAAAACCACGGGGTGCAACCACATGCGGTGCACCCGGTGCCAGACGGAGTTCTGCTGGCTGTGCCTGAGCCCGCTTCACAGCTACCTCGAAGCCCACGTCTGTAGCCGCTACGAGGCTTCCGGGGCCGCGGACGACGGCTTCGAGAAGCGGGCCCTCTTTGCTGTCACCCGGTACCAGGCCCACGGTGCCGCCGCCGGTTTTGCCGGGAACCAGATGCGGAACTTCGACCCGGAACGCTTTCTCGAGACCTTTTGGTTCCTGGAGGAGTGCGACGACCCGGCGGCAACGATGGCCCGGGCCCTGGAGGCCTTGGTGGCGGGCCGGGAGTTTCTGAAGCACTCCCACGTCCGGATGCTCTTTCGGAACGACGGGGAATCCGCAAGACTCCAGGAGGACCACCACGCGTGCCTCGAGGTGGTTGTCGAGCGGCTGAGCCGTCTGACCGAGATAAACCTGCACGACCACTACGCCCGGCGGGGGCGGACCGGGATCCGCCTCCACGTTCGGAAGCTGGCCTTTTACGCGGTGTGCGTCGCCCGGTACACGGAACGGATTGCGCGCCTGGAGTAAACCAGCAGGTTTTTGCTTCGACTTATTCCCGCAGGCAGGCTTCCAGGGCGTCGCAAAAGTCGCGGATCTCGGTTTCCGTCGTCGTGTAGGACACGGAGGCCCGCACCAGGTCCGGAACACCGGTTTCCGACGAGTCCAGCGGCGTGGAGGTCGCCGGGACGACGCTCAGCTCGAAGCCCTCCGCCCACATCGCCTCCCGGATGGCCGAAGAAGCCACGCCCGGGCACCAAAAGGCTACGATCCCGCATCTCGTGCTTCTCGAATGGTGGATCCGTAGCGCCGGGATCCGTTCCCGGAGGACGTCCCGGAGCCGGGAGGACCGTTCCTCGATGTCCCTCTGGATGGCCGGGAGGCCCCGTTCCAGGGCGTTGCGGACGGCCTCTCCGAGTCCCAGCCGGCCCGAGACGCCGGATTCCCAGAACTCGAACCGCTTGGCGCCTTGTCGGGGGGAAAAGTCCACCACGCCCTCGTTCTGGAGCTGGGTGCCGGGCCGGTACACCCCTTTCGGGGGAACCGAGGCCACCGGGCAGCCGTAGTGGTCGATGTGCGACGGCACGAGGTCGTGCGCCAGCATGCCACTCGACACGTACAGGAATCCCGTTCCCCGTGGCCCCCGCAAATACTTTCTTCTGAGGAGCGAATTCGAAAAAAAAAAACAGCAAGAAGCCACGCGGGTGAGATTCGCTACTGCCGAGCGCAACACACGGGCCTCCGGCCGGGTTCTTCCCATCCAAACCGTCCTTACCCCGTGGCCACCAGCGCATCGCACCGCACGGCCCGCACGTCGACGTCCATCTGGCCGACGCTCTGGCAGGCATCGACGAGGTACTTGATGGAACCGAGGTACCCCCCTGCACCACCGGTGTGTCTCCGCCCCTCGTTGTGGGCCCGGATCTTCGCCCCGATGTCCTCCACCGGGTTGACGATCCCGCTGTTGGTGGGCACGTGTGTGACGCAGACCAGGGCGATCGACGACGGGTCCAGGCGGACGGGGTCTTTTCCGTCCTCCCCGCCGGCCTCGTAGGCAAAGGTGCCGTCCAGCATGGCGTCGAGGGCGTCCAGGTCGACCCTCCCGGTGCTCCCCCCGCAAGGACCCACCGACGACGGAAGGGCCAGAACCACCCAGCGGTCCCCGTGGTCCCGGGCCCACTGGCACGCCGCCACGAGGTTGGCGGCGTACTCGGCCTCGCTCACCAGGATCACCCGCTTGGTTCCATCGGGGGAGGCCCTCCGCTCCAGCTCGTCGCGCTGGACCATGGCGTAAAAGGCCCGGGTCCAGCCCACCGTGGCGGACTCGACCAGGGCGATGCACCCTGGTTCCGCGCCGACCAGCTCCGCGACACTCCGGTAGACATCCTCCAGCCGCCCGGAGTCCCCGGCGGCGTTCTGGGCCGCATAGCCCCCGTCCTCTTGCTCCCTCCGGAGGTGGGAGCACACCGCGTCCAGGACGCGCTGCGGGGAGGGGGAGGCCCCGGCGTGGTTCAGGTGGACGATCTTCCGGAGGGTGGGATCTTCCGGGGGGTTCTCCCGGCATCCGCTTCCGGTGGAAGACAGCCGCAGCTGGGACGGGAGGGCATTTGGGAAGGGGAATCCAGGCATTCCCGGCGACGTTTGGTGCCGTGCTGTTCCCGGTGGGAGCCGACGGTTCGGGCTACCGTGGGAAAGGCCCGAAACGAAACCATGGGGAGGAAGCGGCCGCCGGCGGAGAGGGAAGCGGGCTATCGCCGCGAGCACCGTGGCACAGGACGCCAGGAGGCGTCGGTTCTTGTTCCAGGGAACCAGCATGCTCCGTGGGAGTGTCGGGTTTCGGGGAACGTCGCAGCTGTAAACGCCGTGAGGAAGGCCACAACGGGCGGGTGTATTTGTGTCCTTTCTTGTGTGCCTCTGGAAGGATCGCCGGGCATCGAAAGGCATCCACTGGAAAGCACGCGATGCAACTCGAAGCGCGAAAAGATTGTCGTCGCACACGGGACATTCGATTGCCACCATCGCGGAGAGCGCAGATTCCTCCGAAGGTGCCGCGGAACGTGTTGAGCAAGCAAGGTTCTGGTTTTTAGTTGTTCGAAATCTTTTTCGTGCGAGGCTTTTTCGTATCCTTGCGGTACCGTACGAACCTGGTACGGTACCGTACGGTAGAGAAAGACGGAGCGTGACACGATACAATGGAAGTAATGTAACTCGTACTGAAGTAGCGCCGATTTTCCTACGTGCCTGTCCCTCGCACGAGAGAAATGATTGATTCTGTTTTTCGTTTTTCACCAAACGATTTTTCGTTTCTTTCCAAAAATGGTGTGTTTCGCGTTTTTTTCTGTCACGAGTATGCGATGGGAACAGTACGTACCGGTACGAAAACCATCGTAGCATACATTACGTTACTGTACGTACGTACGAAGTTCTACAAGACCACCGTAGTGCCATACCGTAGAATGATTATGGTTGATGGGTCTTGTCTGTCCGCTCTCGTTGTTGTTCGATGGGTGTTTTCCGATGCATCATACCGGTACTCGTACTCCTACCGGTACGGGCACTACTAGTAGCGTCGTCTTGCAAACAACACTCATCTCACTTGCGCAGCCCGGCTTCTCGACCGAAACGAGACCTGCAAACCCCCGACAGGACTTCCGTCGACACACCGCCCGGGACGATTCTTGCTGCGACCCACCGCATCCCTTCACATTCACCACCGGTCCTTCCAGAGCAGCGGAAACAGATACGCCTGCACACGCTTCCACACGCTTGCACAAACACCCACGCCGCAGCCTGCCCGCTCCGAAACCCTTTGCGCACCAGGCACGAGAACGAAAACGAAAACAAAATGGCGGCCCCCAAGGCGTTCGGTGCTTCCCGCTGCCGGGTGCTCCTGGCCCTCCTCGCCGCGGGCCTCTCCCCCGGGTGCGTCCGGTCGTTTTGCCCTTCGCCGCACCCCCCCCCGAACAGCTTTGCCTCTTCGAAGGCACGGCCCCCGCCGGCGGCCCTGCACGGGTGGGTCCAAAAGGACGACGGGGAGTGGGAGTGGGAGGAGGACGACCCGGACTTTGTGCCGCCGCCCCCCGTCGAGGTCGCGGCGGCCGAGCCCTCCTCTCCCGCGGCCCCAAAGGCCACGGCCACCCCGCAGCTCCCGTCGGGAAAACTCAAGCCGAAGCAGTCGCTGGGGCAAAACTTTCTCCGGGACGGCAACACGGTCGCCAAGATGATCAAGGCCTTCCACCAGGACGCGACGGTCCACGGGGACCGCCCGGGCAAGCCCCTCACCTCGATCGTCGAGCTGGGCCCGGGGGCGGGGGCCCTCACCGACCGGCTGGTCGAGAACTACGGGACGGATGTCCTCCGGTGCATCGAGGTGGACCCCCGGGCGATCGAGATCCTGGAGGAGAAGCACCCGGCGCTCGTCGTCCACCACCAGGACGTCCTGCAGGTCGACTACCCGGAAATGGCGGAGGAGCAGGGGGAGCCCCTCGTGGTCATCGGAAACCTACCCTACTACATCACGAGCCAGATCCTCTTTGCCCTGGCCGACGCCAGCCACTACGGTGCCGTGGACTGCGCCACCGTCACCATGCAGTGGGAGGTGGGCCAGCGCATGGTGGCCCCGACCTCCTGCAAGGACTACGGCATCCTCTCGGTCGTCTTCCAGACCTACGCGGACGTCCGGTGCCACTTCAAGATCCCGCCCACCGTCTTTTACCCGCAGCCCAAGGTCGACAGCGCCCTGCTGGGCCTGCACTTTCTGGGACCCGAGAAGCTCCGGAGGCGGCTGGCGGGGGTCCGGCCCCGGGACTTTCGGACGGTCGTCACTACCGCCTTTCGCCAGCGGAGAAAGACCATCCGCAACACCCTGAAAAAGCTCCCGGGCATCGAGAAGGAGGTCCTGATGCAAAAGATCGACGCTCCCCCCCTCCCCCTCCCGGCGGAGGTCCTTTCCGCCATGGAGGCCGGGGACGCCTTTGCGAACGCCCAGGAGCTCCCGGACGACTGGATGCGCAAGCGGCCGGAGGAGCTCACGCCGGGGCAGTTCGTCGAGGTGACCCGGCTCATGTACGGAGACGCCGGTGGCAGCGCCGGCGGCGACGACGGAGAAGCCCCCTCCGGAGACGCCCTCGGGAGAAAGGTCTGGCGAAAGCTCAAGCACGGAACGTAGCAAGGSAAGGCACGGCAAGGCAAGGCAAGGCAACGCACGGCACGGCAAGGCACACGGCCCCGCTACACACGACAGACAGCCGTATTTAAATCCTACTACTAGCAGTATCCTTGAAAGTCAAAACGCAACACGCACTACTCGGAATTCAACGATAGCCGGCATTCGAAACAAATCGGACGTCCTTGATGCGTCTCGTGTGTCTATAGATTTCAATAGTGGAACAACAAATTCTGTTTTGGAATGCAGGGTTCCCCCGAACCCCGGAGGGCATCATATCCAATCCAATCGAATCGAATCGAATCGAATCGAATCAAACCAAACCAGAATCAGGGACCACCCCGCTTTGCCTCTTCCGCTTCCATCCGGCGCTGCCTGCGCAACTCCATCTCCTCCCTCTGGACGCGGGCGACCTCGATCCGGATCAGGTCCGACTGGCCCATGCCGTTGTAGTCGCCTTCCACGTTCCCGCTGGGATTGTATTTTCGCTTGCCGTAGAACTGTTCTCCCGCTCCCATGCGCTTCATCACGAAATCGTCGACCACCGCGTCGAAGTTGGTCATCATGCCCACGACGTCCTGGAAGAATCCCGCCGGCTTCTTGGGTTCTTCCTCCGCCTCGATCCCGGCGGGCTCCTCGTCCCCCTTGCCGCTGCCAAAGAACGAAAGACTCGTCGCCGCGACGCCCGCTCGGGTCGTTTGTCCGATGCGGTGTGCCTGGAAGCCCTCGACGCCGAATGCGGCGGCCGCAACGGCAGCGGCAGTTGCGCAGATCAGAAACCGAAAAGAGTTCATGCTGTTGTGCTATCGATTGGATGTATCTAGACACCGACCGTTGCAAAAGGTGGTACTGTACCGTACAATGGGGATGGGGCACCACTTCGTTCCTTCGTTTCGACGACACGAGGAGAACACTACGGTGCAGTCGAAGGCTGCGTGCAACGAAAGATTTTGTCTCCCGTCTGATGAGGTGGTTGGAGTACGAGTACGAAGCGCTAGCAGTAGCTTTTAACGGTAGTACGGCACGTACTAGTACTTCCCTTCACCGTACCGTATTTTACGTACGGTACGGTAAAGTTTTCTATGTAAGGCATTGCTTGTTCAACGATTGAAACGTGCACGTTTGACTCAAGTTTACGTTTGAAATTTTACCTTTTTCGAATTGTTTGTTACTGTATTTGGAACTTCTTTCTTTTCTTCTCCTCTATCGGTAGGAGATCATAAAATTCTTACTTCGGTTTTTACACCAGAGCCGAATTGATAGGGTATGACTACTCATGATTGTGCTTTTTCTCACACAGACAACTAAATGAACGAGAGTATTTTCTGCCAGTATTCCTACTTTTTCAATAATATTGCATGAACTCCACTAGCAGTCCTCGTGGTGATACTCCTTTTGATTTTGACGAAACAAGTCGTTTTTGAAAAAACTACGAGTAGCAGTAGTAGCTGAGCTTGTTTGCTCACTCATTCTGACATGTTCTGCATACTTTTCAAGGCCATACTATGTCTAGTAATTTCCCTTCGTAGCACTTCCCCAATTCTTCTGTTTCCTCGCCCCATATCACCTGCTTGGCCAGAACCTGAACTCCGGCATCTTTTGCCTCTCTGATGTACCTCGCAAACGATGGGCATGCGTCGATATTCGGACGAAATGCCTTTGCATCGTGGCGGATGACAACAAACAAAACGGTGCAATCGAAATCTTTTGTCTCGTCCGAAATCATTCGAGTGAGCTCACGAACGTGTTTGATGGCACGCGCTGAAACGACGGCCTCTCCGTCGGGTCCCTTTTGCTTGGAAGATCCCCAGGGAAAGATTGCCGTCCTTCGGTAGGGTTCTTCGTCACTGGTAAAGATGCACTTTGATCGATCCGGAATTGCTGCCTTGGAATAATCCGTGTCAACTACGGTTTTGACTTCCAGTATGCGAGGCGGTAGGCTAGAATCTTCGTGCTCGACCAGGAAGTCTGCTCTCATATCCGTTCCCCCTACGTTGCGAACTTCTCGTTTGTAGCTTTTCACCTTTGGAAACTCGGGCCCCAGCAAGTTGCGACCAACAAGCTCCTCCGCAATTTTCTCTCCGAGAGACGGGTGTGCGCCAACCCACGCCGGCTCGTACCCGAGATCGGACTCGTCGTACCGCAGCAGCTGCGCAATGAATTCGCACTTGGGCGTTCCGTATTTCGGATTCACGGCGTCTTTGCCGACCAGGTTACCTTTTTTGTCCCGCGCTGGCTTGAGCAACAGCTTCGCTCCAGGCACACACTTCCCGCCCATATCGAGGTTGGGAAGGTGCACGATGGCTTCGCGTTGCTCGTCTTCCAGCCACACGTCGCCCACGTACGGGGATCGGTTTCGCCGGGAAGGCCGTTTCCGCAATTCTGCCACAATGGTGTCTTCTGGGAGTGACAAGAGCAAATTGGATCCGACGGTGTCGGCGTTTCCCGAACCCTTGGATTGAGAATTGTTGTCGTCTATCTTGACTGTTCTGATTGTTCCCTGTTTCGGAGTCTTGGGCTTCAATTCTTCGTAAATCTCTGCAACAGAAGTTTTGCGTTTCTTTGGTTTCGATGATTTTTTTCGGCTGACAACAGGCTTTTTCGACTTCTTCGCTGTTGTGCTACGAGCATCTAGAGCGGTTTTTGATTGCCGTGTTACCCGAGGAGAGAAGCCGGCGACACTAGCCAGCCCACGGCGTTTCTGAGAACGTGTGACGACCATTGCGGCAATTAGGAGAGCAGATCTATTCCTCAGCAAGGGAAGGTTCATGTATTTGTATTGCGGTGACTATCGATGAACAAAGAGAGACGCGATATGGCTCAAGTAAACGTCCTCGAGAAGGTGACATTTTCATGAATCAGCATCGCTGATCTTGGGATATCGATGTTGGTATTTACGGTAAAAAAACAAACCCTTCCAAAATATCACTCAACTATCTCGTACTTTTATCGCGTACGTGCCGTAGATTACTGTATTGCTCGGGGGTACGAACTCGCCGGTAGAAGTAAACTTGAAAATCTGACTCATCATTCCCGTTTGGGACTAACCTTGCGCACCACGCATGCTTTCGTTGTTTCGTGCATAGTTTTTCGAGAAACCAGAAACTACAGTTCAGATCGACCCTGTCGATGGATCTATCCACGACTATCGTTGTCGACTGCATTCCGTTTCTTCACATCCAAAGAAAAAAGACGATCCACTTGCTACTACAAATTGGCGCAATTTAGAATCTTCTTGTTATTGTATCCTATAAGCATCTAGTTAGAGCGTGATAGTAAAATTCCGGTATACATGAAGCTAGAAAAAGCAGAGAGAACAAGAACTTTAATTTTGGAGATATTACGACCAAAAAGACGAGCGATCTGTTGCTACAACCTCCAAATGGTTGTATTGTACGCACAATATAGCCATCTATGCATCTTCTGGCGTTTTGACATATCGCACAGTTCTGCCCTGAAGGCCATTGAGAAAGGAAAGGGCATCCACTGGTTTCTTCGTTGCGGGTTGCAATCTATTGATTTCCAAGACGGAACCATCGAAACATACTAGCCGCAGACCATCCTTTTTAGTAGGACCCCTCTCTATGGTGTCGGTTGGGCCACCTTCTGCAGTTCCTTCTATTAATCGCGTTTCTAGGATCTTGTATTTCACGGGAGTGCTTCCTTCTCCTACTTCGAGATACATGAAAGCTCCGGGCCACATGGAAAATCCTCGAAGTCGATTATGCAAGATAGAAGCAGTTTCTTCCCACGGCTTCATTTCGGCTTCGGACGAATCAATCATCGCTGCTTGAACCACGTCGTCTTCGTCCTGCGGTCGTGCTGTCTCGAAACTCATTGCGCCCGATAAGATATCCGGCATACTTTCGATCAGAAGATCGGTTCCTTTTTCGAAAAGGAATGGAAGGACCTTCGTGGCCGTCGCATCCTCGCTGTTCTCGTCCTCAATAGTTTCTTCTTTTTGAGCAATGATTGGGCCGGCATCCATTTTCGAGACTGTATACAAGATTGTCACCCCAACAGGATTATCACCAGCCTCGAGGGATCGTTGCACAGGACTGGCACCCCTCCATCTAGGGAGCAAGCTTGGGTGAATATTGACAGTTCCAAGAGAAGGCGTGGCCAAGAATCGTTTTGGAAGATATTGCCCGTAGGCTGCAGTGATAAACAAATCGGGTTTGATTTCTTCCTCTAGGCTGTCCAAGAATTCCTTGTTGTTGGCCTTTTCCGGGCAGAGCACAGGCAAACCCAGCTCTTCGGCTACAGCTCCGACGGGACTCGGTTCGGCCTTTCCTTTTCGTCTTCTTCGCTTCGGTGGCTGCGTGATAACGCACACAATTTCATATTTCCCAACGCTATCTTCGTGTAGTTTTCGCAATGTTGTGGCGGCCACTTCGGGCGTCCCCAGAAACACAACTCGCTTTTTTTCTCCATCCCCATCCACGCCTCTGGTAGAAAATAATCTGGACGACATTGGTGTGGTCATAAGAGACTCTTGTCGACTTTCATATTGAAATCGCAACACCGAAGCTGGAGAAGTTTTAATGCTTACGAAAGCACGAGATCCTGCAACCCGTGATTGGAACGAGCGCACATAGCGAGCAGCCATGATAATTGGAAGATAATGTTGCAATGAAGGGACCTTCATGGAGTTTACTTATGCGGGTTTTGAACGGTCCTCGCTAGCCTTTTTGGAGCAATCTCACGAAGCAATTCTCTCGTCAAGTAAAACTACGTTGCTGGTAATACCTTTTTGGGCTTTAGCATCGGATTCGCGGTTTGGCCACAAAATCACATCAAAATAGAAATCCAAACGAGTGATGCACGACGATTTCTCTTACTTTTCCCGTCTCGTGCCCGATCCCCCGTTCGTGCCGTACAACGTACTAAACCACCTTGTACGTACTAGCTGCTGTACTGTAAATATTACTCGTACGTAAGAGACATAGTAGATCTATACGGTGCATTACCGTTTACCGTACATCATGGTCAATCAAATACAGTACGAACTGTGCGTACAGTACGCATTGTAGAAAAGATCCCGTGACGTGTTTATTTCATACTACTACATTCGATTGGTACGTACATATCCTGTCGTAGTGATCGTACGTACTATGGGGTCCACAAAATGGTTCAATCTTTGAAAGAAGTGGTAGCGCAGGAAGTTGTGAGGATTGATCATCAGTTATGTAATACAGTTCAATGCGACAAGGTTCATAGCTTGAAATTGGAAAGCAAGTAAACGAATGATTCCATTTTTGGAACTGGTCTCGATCTATTCAATATGTTGTTCAAGTATGGTTTCAATCGAAAATAATCGCAAAAATACATTTCCCTTACAATTCCCTGCCGGCACTATTGCTCGTTTTCAAAGATTATTTATTCAATGAGAAAATTTTGGCACTTTCGATGCCATGTAATATGATATGAAGCAAACCAAAATTATTGCTTTGACGAAACATGAATGCTTGGGGTGGGAGTTTATTTTCCTATAATCTATTGTCTCATGTTCGCTCCACCATCGGTAGGGCGGTAGGTTTCGGCGTCGGCGCTCTGAACCTCCGTCAGTTCCAGTGTTTTCAATCCTAGTATGTCTTTGCCCGCCTTGACCTTGCGATCTACCTGGTATCGCTGTGCACTTGGAGTCCAATCGAGAGAGGTCACCCAGCCCATGCCATCGTGGACGTCGGGATCTTGGTTCATCAAGTAGGGCAGGAGAACGGTGGCTCGGCCTTCCAGATCAAGCAACAGATATTGGCTGGCTTGTTCTTCACTCCCGACCGGCGGGGGATCGTAGAGACCACCCTGTGCACCGCGGGGTCCGAACAAGGCGTCCTGGGTGATGGCTTCGATGGCCGATCTGTAGTTTGTGGCGCGTGGCCACATTTCCAACGTTTCCCGACAGATTGTGAACGACTTGAGGTGCAGGGGTGGCATGTCGGTCGCTTTTTCGTCGTCTGTGACGCTGTATTCCAGCTTGATGCGGAAGCGGACGTCGTCGTCCGACGTGATACCGACTTCCGTGCCGTAGGTGGCGTAGGGTCCTTTGTTTGGCTCCTGCGAATCGACCAGTGGCGTTGCGGTGCAGATCGAGTAGGCGTTGCCGACGACCATGTTTCCCTGCTGTCCCCTGAAATCAAAGGCGCAGAGCTGGTCGGGCCAAAACTTGGTGTTCATGCTCGCCTCCTGCTGCTGGACCCATTCTTCCGAAATTTCCTCGTCGTCGTCCGGATCGTTGAAGATTTTCTCATGGTGCACGATTCGCTCGTACTCCAATCGGTTCTCGCTAGGCTCGTCGCCTTCGCCGGCGATGTTCACTCGCTCTCCTCGGCTGATCACCTTGAACGGCCCGGCCGCCCTGGAAAGCCGGGGACGCCCGCCGGCGTCGGTTTCACCGTCGAGGAAAGTCGACGTTTGAAAGACGATCCATTCTCCCTTGAATTCCTTCCCTTCCTTGAGAACGTCCTTGTAGTAGGTCTCAAATTGGTACTCGTCGTTTCGAACCCGGCGATCTTCTCGCATCGCTTCCACCTCGGCCTCGGTGTCAAAGAACTCGTCTCCGGTTCCCTGGTCGACTACGTATTCCGGGTCGTCGTAGTTGACGAATTCGAGCTCTGGATAGTTGGGGTCGGCGTAAGGATTTACTGGTTTCTCTTCTTCGTCATCCGACGACTCTGCGGCCAAAGAGGTACGAGTGTAGTCTGCCACCGGCTCCCGAGCGATTGATCCGACCAACCCTTGGTGCCGCTGTTGCACCGGAGCGGTGAAGGCAGTTGTCGTCGCCGCCGTGGCGAGCAGCATACCGGCTGCCAAAAGTCGGGACTCTGTAGTCCTGAATACCATATTGCACGTATAAATTATTGATAGATAGAATGGAAACGGGGTAGCAAACTTGTCGATTGCTTTGGTCCAAAGATGTCGAAGTGTGTAACGATCGGGCAGTGGCGAATTTTTGTATCCGGTGGAGCTCTACGGTACGTGTGATTGCAGAGACTAACGCAAGCAGGAATGCTGATGTGAAACAATTTGGCACTCGTACTGTGATACCGTAGTACCGGTACATGGCATACGAGACTTTTTTGGTTGGCGGAATGCGTGACTTGGCGTTGGTTCCGTAGCCCATCACGCATCTTAGCATTCGAGTCGAGATCTTCTTTCGCATTTGAAAACTTCGGTTCTGAGAATTACAGCTGTCCACACAAATGGTCCTAAATTTGGTCTTCTTCCTACTTTTAGTAGCTATGTTCCATATCGTACTCGTACTGCCCTCACCTCGTATTGAGTATTGAGTGCAAAGTGCATTGTAAATGGTACTAGCACTCTGTAGATACGAATCCTATGAATGCAATGAATGCTCCCTCGACAAAAATCCGCCCTGCATTGTGACATCTTTTTTGTACGTACTTGGACACGTGGAGATTAAAAATAAAAAATTTGACTTTGATTAATGGCGGGGGAGCGTGCCGGCGCAGTCCCTCCGTCCTCTTGAATTGAAAGAAACGCAAAGATGCTGGTGGTTGAAGGAGAGGCTCGCTCCGAGCAGCATCCAAGCCGAAATGTACCTTCAGGAAAAAAAGAAAAAGTGACACCAGACACATCTCTCAAAATCAGCCGTGCTTTGGCAGCAAAGACAGAACCGAAAGATTTCAACTGGTCCTCGCATTCTTCTGTTAGTGTCTCAATACTTTGGAGCATTCTCATTCCTTGAGAGACTTATCCTCGAAAGGAACTGATCTGTTTGATTTGTATTCGACCACGAGAAAAGTGTTTCTCCAAAAAACAGCATTTTTCGGAGTTGTTGATTTTGGTGGCTCTGAATTCCGACCAGGAGACTGCGATACCACTTTCGATTGTACCTTAGCACATTTTGCAACCGACCGACAGACTGAGATAGAACGGCCGACCAGCATTGGTGGAATAGTTTCTTGCTGTCTCAATTCAAATCCCCTCATTTCGTCTCGATCATGGTTTCGGGTAGGCGCTCTTACTCTGGACCAGCCGTCAATGGCGCTGGCCCATTGCCCCCGGTGTCCTCGAAGGCCAAGGACTATACAGAACGACCAGAAGAAGTCGTCGATGAACTCGACGAGTTGCGCGTACGAGGCATTGCCAAGGTCCTGAACAAACACTTCACAACCACTACCAAACAACTCGCCATAGAAAAGGCCGAAGCCGACGCGGCCCTTGCCGACCTCGAACGCCGCAGGGCCCAAACCAAGGCCTTTGTGCCGAGCAAGGGGGGGCAGCTGAACCCCTACGATCAATTGTACCTTCAGCTCCAGCAGAAACGCGCCGAGTGCCGGCGCAAGGAACGTGAAACCATGTTGTTGTACCAACGGTACGTCATGAAGTACGGCAAGTCCGCTAAGGCAGATCCCCTCATATCTGCCACACCCTCCGACTCGAACGGTCCCCAACAGCTAAAGGCGCCCAACTCGCCCAGCAAGGGAGACCCCCCTGGAAAATCGGGTCTGAGCACCCTTGATGAAAACTCGGAAATCACCTTTTCCAAATTCTACGACAAACAGCGAGAGAAGCAAGAACTCGAACGAATCAAGAGAGAGAACAGCGAAAAGAGCGCCAAGCACTTCATGTCCGCCCTTAACAAGTTTATGGCGGATGAGGACGAAACCGATGATCTGCACCAAGCTAATGGGGTTCCAGAGCTCGTGCCGAGCAAGGATAGTTGCCAGCCATCACCCGCATCAAGCAATGGCAAATTAGATCCGTTCATGTCTGCACTCTCGAGATTCAAAGAAGGACAAGAGGATAGGGCGGAAGAAGAAGAATCTCCCGCGATGGTCGCTACCAACGACGATGATGAAGACGACGACGAACAGCAGGTCCAAAACGTCATCCACAGAGTTGCGGCAGATGCAGCAGAACCAAAGGAGGACAATGATTTGCTCGTAATCAAAAGGACGCCCTCGGAAGATCCGCCCGGAAAAGGTGGTACGGAGTGCGTACCCGAAGACGAATCCATTGTCTCGGAACAACGCGATCGCAGCAATGAAAAATCGCTTCCGACTCTTCAGAAAACGGCGCCAAATGGATACACAACGATTGCCAAAACTGAAACCGCGATCCCGCCCGCGACCCCCGATATCGTGCCGGCAGTAGGACAGGCAACACTTTCTCCCGTTACCAATCAGTCGACTCCCAAGAGTGGCAAGTTTGATGTCAACGACATTGAAGGATTCGATTTTGATGATCGATCGATTATTTCGGAACTTACCCTTGCAAACTCTGCTGTAACTCGTCAAGTTTTGGACGAGGTCGAGATGGAAATGGACGACTTTATCCAGAGTGAAATGCAAGCTATTCGAAAGATGCTCGACTCGGAAGAAGACGCCTCCACCGTGGATCCATCCTTTAACGAAGATCAATCGGAGGCTTCTTCTCTCGTGCTTGCAGATCAATCGGTGAAGGTGGCAATGAAAGCGGAGGCCATGGCACGTGAAATGCAAAAAATCCTAGACGATTTTGCAAAGGAAGACGCCATGTCTGTCGCTGAAGGAAGCACTTCGGGAGCCAACGAGTCGGTTCAGTCTCCGGAGAAGCAATCTAACAGCGCCGAACCCGCGAGTGTGTATCCATACAAGTTTGAACCAGCGATCCCGGGTGAAGAATGGTACGTGCACTTTGACGACAACTATCAAAAGGAATTTTATGTAGAAAGGAGATCGAATCGAACGCAATGGGACTATCCACAAAAAGTACCGAGTCCGCAAAGGGAAGAAAGGCCAGTTTCTGCGGACGACTTTCTATCGGACATGCATTCTGTTGCGAGCAGCAGGCGATCGCTTTCTCGACGATCGTCTCGCCGAAGTATTTACCGCAAGCAAAGAAAACGACGCCGAGCCCGTAGGTTGATGATATCGTTTCTGGCGTTGCTTTGCGTACTGGTGAGCGTCTTTTGTTGGCGCATCAAACACCCTGGTGAATCTATAACCGTTGCTCTGACAACATTCGCAGTAGGTCTCAGGGACATGAGCATAGAGGATTTTGTGAACCTCGTCATTGACCAGTACGAGTATTCCTTTACGGATAGAAAAGCTCGAGAAGAAGAATCGCGGCGGCTTCAGCAGGAGCAGAAGGCCAAAGAACTCGCTGCACGGCTTGCCGCAGAACGGGCCGCAAAACTTGCTAGAGAAGACTCCCAGCGAGAAAAGGAAGAAGCCGAAAGAATAGCAAATCAAAAAGCCGCGAAGGCTGCACGGGAGCGAGAAGAGGCCGCAAGGGTCGCCCGTGAGCTTGCTGCCAAACGAGCGAAAGAAGAACGAGAGGAACGCGAACGACTTGTCCTGCTCGAAGCGGAAGCGAAGGCTAAGGCTGAAGAAGAGGCCAAGAAAGTGGAAGTGAAAAAAGCCCGCCGAAACTTTGGATGCAACATTCCTTTTGCCTATGTCGTTCCTTATTGCTGGCGCTTGGCAAAATCAAATCCCATTTTTGGTCTCAAAAACGAGAACGATCTAGTGTTTTTGCAATAAATATGATCAAGATTGAGCGAAAGAATTGACACGATTTATGGAAAGGACGCGAGCTCGGAATTCTCGAACTTTCAATCTACACATTCTTCCTCTGTGGTAGACGAATCATCATAGAATAAAATAGGCACCGCAGTTGGAAGAAGTGTAGCACACATACATGGGGCATGGCTTGTGCAGAGAAAACGAAAAAGAATATACTTCAAAAATTAATATTGAACATAGTATAGAGAAGAAGTGATTATACAATGTTATTGATATTCCACAATTCAACTAACAAAGCAGAAAACGTTGCTTGGTGCACATTCATGTGGTCTTCGCGTTTTGTTCTATTTTATTCACGGCAAAGATTGTTATCATATCAGCTTTCTTTATTTCTATTTTATTATTGTAATTCATGGGTTATGTATCACTTTTACCCCAATTGGTAATTCAAAATGTCCGTGATTTTACACCGACGATGTTTTGCACTTCCTCCCAGACCACGAGAAATCGATTTCCCTCAATTTTTCCATCCTATGGGGTGTCATTGTGCTCTGTTTGCCCTCCGTCAGAAACTTGTACTGCCGTCTCTGTCTCTTCACCCAGATCGCAAGTTGCGGATTTTGTTTGTATTTGCTCGGAACGTTGGTTGTGCCAAAGATGCTCTTGAATTGTTTCAGCTCCTTGAGGCGCTCTTCCCACACGGCATCGTGGGAGTTCCACACAAAGCCGAGTTTCTCGAGGGCCACCACGCGATCATCGCTCATGCTGGAATGCTTTCCCAGTCCCTTGAGCTTGTATTGATATCGCTGGCGCTTTACCCATTCTGCCAGTGGCGGGTTCTCTGGAAACTGGTTCGGAACCAGGCAATGTCCATTGGCGAGTCGATAGTCTAGCAGCTCTTCGTATTTCTCCATCCAGCCCTGGGCTTGGTGCGATCGGAAGCGCAGCTTGAACGACTTTTTAGGGGCTGGTGTTTCATCCGTCGCTTTTCTCTTCCTAGTGTTGTGTTCCTTTGGAGGCGACAGGGTTGGAGTTAGATTTGGCCCGCATTGCTGGTGATGGTGGTGGTGGTGCTGCTGCTGATATTGCTGCTGGTGATKGTTGTGCTGCTGATATTGTTCTCTGTCAGTAGCTGGCGCTGTAGGAGTAGAAAAAACGTCAAAGAATTGTGACATCGATGTCCCTATTTTGTTCGACGACTTCGATGGTTGGTCCTCGTCTTTTCTCACTGACGTTCTGGTGGGCTGAAACAACTTATTGGTATAGTTTTTCGAGGATGGAAACGAAATAGAAGTCAATGAATCTTGGGTTGGTTTTGTGCTCCTCTCAACTCTCTGATCTCGAGCATACTGGATGCTTTTGTCCTCACGATCGTCTATTTCGAAGACATGCTCTGGTCGAAAGATTTCGTTGCTATCGAAGGCTAGGTCTGTTTTCTGAGATTGTTCATCCGCGAAGTAAGCAATCGAGGATCTACGGGTCGGTTCGTCGGCAAAGTAAGCAATCGAGGCTCTGCGGGGAGTCATCCGCGGAGGCTTTTTTTGCTGGTTGTGATAATTAGCATTGCTAGCGTATGTCAAGTTTGTATCGATGCAAGCCCGTCTTATGTTTGCCGTGGTCTGATTGTAGCTACGATCAGCGTCAAATATGAAGTTATTCATGGGGATTGCGAGTGTATTCATTTGGAATAAAATACAAGACACTTCTTTCCTTCTATATTTGATGAATCTAAGTGTTTGCTTGTTGTGTATTGCTGTCTATTTTATGTGTGGGAACTTCAAGTTAATCCGAATGCTGTAGTTGCGTTAGAAATGTGTGGGGATTTCTGATTTTGTGAAATTTGAGACCTAACGTGACGAATCTGATCGTAAATCGATAAGTACGTGAAATCACATCGCGGTGGACCATGACGGTCATCTCACTGGGACATGGGTTACAACAATACGGTATTCGCGTTTTTATTAGCGCCCAGAAATCAAATATTCTTGTTTTTTGGGCATGGATGAACAGTTATTTCAGACCTGAACCATTGAAGTTGAATGGAAAGGAAAATCAATAATGATATGCCCGAGACTGCGAACCGTACGGAATGATCTTGCTTAGTCCGAAAACTGTCGTGTCCTCCATCTTTCACTTACTGTACCATAAGATAAGCGCGTTCAATGACCACGACCCAGTGGTTGAACGGGATGAAGATCATACCGGTGGGCAATAAGCTTTATGCTGGTCTACATCGGGGAAACAAAAATAATATTCTCTCACTTCCTTCGTTCTAAAACGCACGGTCAAGTGCACAATACGGTATTGACATTGCCCGTGCCATTGCGGGCTGGGCAATCGGTACTTATGTTGCGGTATGGCTGATGGGTTTGACACGACGAAATTGAAAAAAATGTGAGCACACAATACGGTAATCGTACTTTCTTAAATTAATGCTGGCGATCGGTTCAATTGACAGGTACGAAGTATTTGTAGAAAATTAGGCTACACAAATCTCGAAGCAGGCCTAGCAATACCACTGTGATTTTTCAAGATTCGAACGGTCTTGGCTTTGCCACGTAAGACTGTCTTATCGTGTTTCTCGGTAAAACATGAGTTGCTCTCAACAAAAGAATCAGGACTAAGTGCATGACAGAAAGGTAGAAAGCGAAATGTGTTATGTTGGGATTGATGTGCAGAGTGCGGTGGAATAAAGAATGTTACAATATTCTTGGTATCCCGCCACAAGCTTCTGTAGTATTCTACCAGTTGTTCAAGCCGAAATCGATGCCCGCTTCTTTTTCGTTTTTCCTCCGGTCCTTGTACATCTCCAGCGCATTCTTTCTCTCGGTTCGATCCGATCCCGCCGCCGCAATGTCCTGGGCCTGGGCAAAGAATTCGTCGACGACGTCCTGGGATTCTTCTTGAGCGTCCTCGATCGGGTCTGAAAAATACCGGTTTCCCAATCCGGCGCGATCCCCCCCGATTTCGATCTTTGGGATTCCGTTGGCCCTGCGCCAGTCGTTCGAGTCCCTGAGGGAATACGAGCAACCACAGTATTCTTGCTTGTAAAACTTGTTCTCTGCCGATATTTGGTATTTTCGCAGCGTCATTACATCCGTTTGCCAGTCTCGGTACCAGTAGGTGAGACCCTCGTAGCGAGCCGCCGCCCGGATCCCCGATCCGTCCACCTGTTTCGCATCCTTCCACCGGGAGGTGGCATTTGTCGTGGCAATGGCATCGAATCCATTCTCGTGTGCGTAGAGGGCAGTTCGTTCCATCCGCATGTCGAAGCATTCTGTACAGCGATTTCCCCGCTCTGGGTCGAACTCCATCCCCTTCATGCGTTTGTACCAGTTGTCGGAATCGTAGTCGCAATCGACGAATTCGATGCCTAGGCATTCGGCAAACCGCTTGTTTTCTTCCTTGCGGATCATATATTCTCGCCTCGGGTGAATGTTGGGGTTATAGAAAAAGATCACGACCTCCAGCCCGTACTTCTCTGTGTAGCTAAGCATCTCCTCCACCATGGCACCGCTGCAGGGTGCACAGCAACTGTGTAGCAGGATTTTCGATATCCCTTCGGGGGGAGGATTGTCATATAGACCTGCCCGTCCCTTTTCTGCCATGCGCTCCTGGATCCGTTGGCTAGCGGCGACCGCCCATTCGGGTGCGTTCGAGGGAAGCGCTCCCCCCTCGCTGTATTTCAACTCCGGCATTTTATGCGAAGGAAGGGGCGTCAGTTATTCGCAAGGAAACAATTGAGCTGATTGTAGGAAAACACCGAAATGGAAAATGGTAGCTGATGCTGTGACTTGATGGATTGGTTGTCGGGAACACTGTGGAAAAAGGGTGGTTCTCGATCTCTTGATGAATCTCCGTAGTGTAGATAGGTAACCTTCCATTACGTTTTGATGATTGATCGGCTTCTCGGTTCGTACCGGTATGTCTGCGTCTAAAAATGAGTGATGTGTGTTGGGGGTGGGTCACGAATCAGTCATGAGCAGGATTTCATCGTGCGTCGGGTTACAGACGACGATTTACAGTACGAGCAGTACGATACGTATGGTATTACCGTATGAGGATAGACAAGGTGTGACTAAGGAGTGTTTTCTACTGGCACCGGCAACCGGCATTCAACAGAGCAGAGTACAGTAATATAACACTACAGTAGTAGATGATACGGTAGGTACCCAAGTACTCGTACGTCCCTGTTCGGCTATGATTGAGTTGAAGTTCTGAAGTACAATGCTGTAGTTGCAGTGAGCTAGTAGGCATGAATATCAAGAACAAATGATTCTGAGATGATAATGGACCACTTGCCTTGAGTGGCCAAAGGTAACATAAATCTCCAAAATATAAATCATTGGTTGATACAACAAACATTAGTTCAGAGGACACAATCAAAGACTAGAAATTAACATTTCGTAGTTAGTACTACGAAGTAAGATGGTATAATCAAAGCATTGGCCTTAAAAAGTTACTTTTTTGGACGGGAAAAGAAGCAAGCATCTCCATAGCTGAGAAATTTGTAGCCGCGATCCTGGGCGCTCTCGTACAATCTGCGTACTTTCTTGCCGTCTCCGAGGAAGGCCGATACCAGAAGCATCAGAGTCGAATCCGGAGCATGGAAGTTTGTAATCAGATTGCTCACGACCTTGAAGTCGTATCCGGGAACAATCATAAGACTTGTTCTACCGGTGACGGTATCTTCCGATGATTTGTCCCCAATCACAGCGGCCAAAGCATCGGCGCTGGTGATTTTGATTCCCTTTCGTTCCATGATCGCTTCCAGGTGTTTCCAGTCGTGCTGGCCGAGCACCGTCGCGTCGTCATCGCCCATCTTCTCTTCCAATATCATTTTGACACCACACCAGTAAAGACTTTCCAGGGTCCGGGAACTGGTGGTTCCGACCACAACTAGGCGTTTTTGGGATTCCAGCGACTCAATGATCCGTTGGAGCTCGCCCACCGACACCACGAAGCTTTCGCCGTGCATTGCATGATCACGGGCGTCTTCGACAACGACTGGCTTGAATGTCCCCGCCCCAACGTGCAAGGAAAGATAGCTGATATTGTCTTGACCGATCTCTGCGAGCAGGGGATCGGTAAAGTGTAGCCCCGCCGTGGGAGCCGCCACAGAACCTTCGCCCGATGCATAAACATTGTTATAGGCATTCTCGTCGGATGCTTCTGCTTCTCGGTTCAAATACGGTGGAATTGGAACGGAGCCGACAGATCGAAATAGCTCTGACATATTTGCGATGCTATCGTCCTTGGTCGAACACCTTACCACGCACTCGGTACCGTTTCCGTTGCTCTTTTCGTCTTCGATCCATGGTCCCTTCACCATTTCAACACGAAACGAAATCGAGCCTTCGCCGTGAACGTGAAACAAATCCCCGACTTGAACTCCTTCCTTCCGAATCATGACGGTCAATGCTGTATCTTGACACGGCTTTTGAAGGACGTCGCCCAAATCGAGAACCATCATCTCGGTTTCCACTTTGTTGGGATCTTCGGCGCTGTTGACACTCAACCGGGCGTTAACGACCTTGCTTTCGTTGAAAACGAGGTGGGAGTTTTCTAGTAGCGGTAAGATCGAGTCCGAAAAATTGTCAAAGTAGTTCACATTGCCACTCTCGTCCACATTGAGCAGACGCGAACTCCCTCTAGGATCCGCGGGGTATTTGGCAATCGCATCGTCTCGCAAATCATAGGTGAAATCACTCATTTTGATTTTTTGGTGTTTGGAATCTTCGTCGGCAATCTATAACGAATAGTATCGAGTAGTTGTAATTGGATTTTTACAGTCAAGAGTGAGGTTATTCAGTATGGCTAGTACGTGGTTCTTCTTTCTACTAGTTTGGATCGGTTCTTACCTCTTCCGACAAAATACCATTTACTCTGCGAGCAGCTTCATAATCTTTGTCCGTGACGTCGTTTGCCTCGAAAGAAAAATATTCCATGTTTACATCGACACCGTCCACACATTTATGGGTGAACGAAATGTTGGCGTGGTGATCCATCTCGGAACTCATGTCGTTGACCTTGCTTACGAACTCCAGAGCCGAGTCGTAGTCTTTGAAATGAATCGATCTGTTCAGAGATCCGCTCTTCTTTTCCCATGTCGCATCTACTTCTCCCGTCTTTGCCGCTCGTTCCCATGCAGCGCGGGCAACGTTCTTATACAGCTGGGACACGGGGATCGGACCAATTCCTCCCGGAACAGGACTGAATCGCTTCGCTTTGGCCAAGAAATCACCCTCGAAATCAGAAAGTAGGCGATCCTTCTCTTCGCTGAAAGTGGTTCCGACATTGATCACTTCGGCGCCTTCCTTCAGCCAGCGCGCTTCGAATATGCCGGGATCACCGACGCACGACACGACAATGTCTGCCGATCCCACCAGAGACTCTAGATTGTCTCTGGAAACACCGGAGTGTGCAACCGTCACAACGGCGTCCTTAGCGCGCAGCATGTGTGCCACCGGAGACCCGACAATGCGGCTTCGGCCAATGACGAGTACGTTTTTCCCCTTTGGATCGATGCCGTATCTGTCCATCAACGCTATGGTGGCCGCCGGTGTGACCGGGGGCAGAGGAGAGGAACCAGGATCCTTTTCGAGCTCTCCGATGTAGTGTGCACCGTCGACGTCTTGGTCGACCCTGATGGCATTGTAGGCTTGGGCCGAATCGATGTGCTCCGGGAGGGGCCACATCAACTGGATTCCGTCCACGTCCTTGCTCTTGTAAATCTCGCTCAACAGCTCGTCCGTGGTCGTGCTCTCCGGGAGATCGATTTCCCGAACGTCGAAACCGTGGTTCTCTCCAGTCGAGGTCTTGCTGAACCAGCTGTTTCTCTTGTTGCTGTAGATTTTGATGCGCCTGTCCCCGTGGGTATACCTCGACAGCTGCCCCACCGTGATGACCACCAGCGATGGCTTTCGCCCGTGTTTCGCGTAAAAGGCGGTCGCGGATTCTTTCGCGTCTTCAAGCGTGGTTCTCGCCAGCTCGTTGCCCGCCAAAAGCTCGGCTGGTGGCTGCCACACGGTAGCGTCGAGACCGAAACCGGGTTCCACGGTGTTTTCGCCGAGCAGCCAGTCCGTAGCTTCGTTCCACCGGTTGGGATTGATGACGCCGTATCGGTCTCCCTGGAAGGTTTCCTTTGCGTAGTCCCCGCACAGCCCAACGTTCTGGATCGTGTATTCGAAGGAGGGATCCCAGTGATCGTTGTTTTCGTCGTCCAGGCCCAGCATGGCCCTGGCTTCTTCTACGCTCCTCGCGGCGTGTTCGGTGTCCCGGACCGCCGCTCCCCAGCCCCGAAAGGTGGCATCGAGAAAGCTCTGTAGAACCTCCCGTTTGCCGCTGCTTTCCTCGGCGGGCAGGTCCTCGCTCGGTGCGAACAACACCTGCGAGTATCCCAGCTTGGTCCCGTTCCATCCCTCGAGCGGTGTGGAGGTCACGGTGCCGGCACTACCGAGGCGGCGTTCGAGCGTCGGGACCTCGGTCGTGGCGTAGGCCTGGATCGCGTCCAGGCGGCCCTCCAACAGGTCCGTGATCTTGCTGGCGCGCGGGCTCGCCACCACGGACGCGTTGCCCCGCTGGTTCCCCTCCCCGGCCAGAATCCGGTTCAGCAGCGACACGGTGTCCTCGTGCGCCCCAACCACGGAAGACTGCTCGCTCCCGCGGTCGGCGTCGCGGACCGAGGCCAGGCAGAGGGGCGAGGTCCGGAACATGGCGGCGACGGCCTTCACGCCCAGCTCCGGGCGTTCGTGGAGGAGCGGGGCAAAAATGTTTTGCTCCACGCTGCCGACCACCGCGTCGTCGGTGGGGTGGGCGTCGCGGTGCTGCCGGACGCGCTCCAGCTCGAGCCCCACCGGGCAGATGGGCAGGAACCGGAGGTCGATCCCGGCGTCGTTGTACAGGCCGTCGACCATGGCGCAGGCGATTCCGGCGAACTGGGGCGACATGTAGTAGTCGAGCTGGAGGGAAACGGTCGATTTGGAGCGGCGGGGGCCGCCGATCCTTCCGATCGTCCTTCCGGAGGTTCTGCCCTTGCGGGCTTGCTTTGCGAGGATGCGAGAAATCATGGCTCCCGTCGTCGTCGTCGTCGTCGTCGTCGTCGTTGTGGATCGGAGTATTTTGGTTTCTGTTCCGCCGGTGCAAGGCCAAGAGTGCTTCGGATTTTTGTGGGTGTCGTGGAGTGTCGAAGGAGAAGGGGAAAAGATCTTGTTTTGTAAATAGATAAAGGCGATGATGTAAAAAGACTATGCAACCCGGTGTTCTCCGTTCTGTTGATACGCAACGATACAGCACTGTATTGTTGTCTGAAATACCAAAGGAACTGTCCAGCGCGTTTGAAAGAACCCAGGTGAAGGAAGGAAACGCGCAATTCTATATTTCGGAAGAGACAATTATCGTGCCAATACGTCGGATCAATCGGTCGATTGGCTGTTGCTTTCGGTTGTGGTAGCAGACGCTCTTTTGAGAATGTGAAAGCCGAGAGGCGTTCTGCAGCAAGGCTTGCTGGTGGGTACGAGTACTGTACTCGTCAAATGCAACTAAAGTTGCACTCCCAATATTGGTGCGCCGGCTACGCCCAAATGTACCACATAGGCCCTAACCCCCCAATCGAC
>CAACVS010000133.1:44785-84187 GCA_900660405.1 Pseudo-nitzschia multistriata
GCTGATAGGAGCCGCTGATAGGAGCCGCTGATACTGTGTCCGCTGATAGTTGATGCTGATACGGAGGATGCTGATACGCAGGATGCTGATAGTACTGAAGCTCACTGATACGGTGTCCGCTGATACGGCTCACTGATACGGAGGATGCTGATACTGAAGCTCACTGATACGGTGTCCGCTGATACAGAAGCTCATTGATACGGTGTCCGCTGATAAGGAGGATGCTGATACGGAAGAAGCTCACTGATACGCTCACTGATACAGTGTCCGCTAATACGAGTTGCTGCAGTAACTGCTTGTCCTCCCCMTAAGAACTTAGAAAAGTGTTATAATTATATGTTTCTGTTATTGTCAAGAATTACCTTCATCATATGTCTGTTTATCAGGGAAATTGCCTTATGCTTGATGATGGAAGTAATTCTACTCAACYGACTAAACGGATTTTGGATTTTCTACCCAWGAGGAGGTACCAGTACGTCATGGATTTTGATACTGTGGTGGTCAGTAGGATATTAGCGAAGTGTACGTACGTAGACTTGTACATGATTTCCTACTGTTGCAAAATTAGTTGCATTATTGATCGGTACCTGCACTGTACTCGTTCCAGTAGCAGGTTGAAAGCCCGACGAGGAATCCTTCCTGCGGCACGGCACGGCAATCGATCTTTAATCTTCCTATCCGTGGTACGTACTACGTATGGTACTACTCGGACTGTTCGTTCGGAAAACAAACGTGCGGTGATGGTGGATTCGATTCCATTCATTCGGCGCGGTGCGTGACAACTTCGGATACTTGGTCGTAAATTCTAAATTCCTGCACGGCCCCTTCGAAGTTTTCCGGTGGAAGTGTGGCACCCGTACGATACGGTAGTACGGTACGACGTACCGTACCGTACGGTAGACTCGTGTCCTGTAACTCACAGTTCCACGAAGGAATAGCGCGCGATTCGCGCAGCCATCTCGATTTAGAAATTTTCAACCCCGCCTCGCCGCTGCACCCTCCTCTTCCCCCCCATTTGATGTTCTCGTGACTGAGATCGAAGTGTTTACAGTACTAGACATGCGGTACCCCACCGTACGGTGCAATGGGAGGTGCACACGCCGCCGTGCCTTTGCACATTGTTTGTCGAGGCGGCAGTGCTCGTTTTAAAGATGAAAGAGTACGACGCGTACGTACGATCTCGTACTTCGTAAAAGCTCTCCCTCTCGTCTCGTTCGTACGGTAGTGTACCGTACCGTACGTTGCGAGACGACAATTCGAGTACTTATGGTAATCGTACTTGATAACTTTAGAATGAGTACTTGGGTACCGTACGAACCGGTACGCAAGAAAAATGATAAAAATGCTCTGCTTTTTTTTTCGGAAAAGGGAACCGAAGCGGAAGATCGATCCACAAAGCAACACCGTACGTACCCGAGGAGTCGTGGTCTCCATCGTCGTCGCCTTGTCCCGTTGACCCTACCGGCATCGATGCCGCAACCCCGGCCGCTTCTCAACAACACAGAAGATACCGGATTCCAAATCCTAGACTCCATCGCCACGAGCAGTACGTACCGTTCCATTGACAAAGAACCATCGATTCGATTCTGAAACACTAACACGGGCAATCCAACCGAGCAGAAGGGAACTTCTGTTCCCGAGTCCCGTACCGCCATGCTTCCTGTCCTACAACCCTCGATGTGCGAGGTCGAAAGCAGCAGCAACGACCACCAACCCATCGGCAACGGCAACGGCACCGTCGAACCCCAAACGCAGAGCCCCACCAGCATCCACGGCCACGGCCACATCCAGCACAGCAAAAGCGACGCCTGGGAAGAGTTCAGGAACGAAACCTCGATCGCCAGCGAGCAGCGGCCGCACGTGCTGTTCGGCCGCTTGCAGCTGCGGGTCCGTTCGTGCTGTCTGAGCTACCGGCGCCACCGGTATTTTTACCGGTCGCTCGTCGCTCTGTGGGCCTGGGCGGTCGTCGTTTCGATCGGCGCGATTTGGCGGGCCGGGGCCGGAGACGGCATCATGGAGTTCCTCTCCATTTCTACGAGACCCCCGGTCGACATCTGCTTCGTCACCGCCCAGTACGCGAGCTCCAGGGACCAGCTCGACAACCTCGTCAATCTGAGGGAGGAAGCCCCGAGGTTTTTCTCCGACCGAAACAGCGACCACTACCGCTTCTTTGCGTTTACCAACCAGAAAGACTGGATCGACGAGTTGCCGGGGACGGAGCCAGCGACGAGCACGAGCACGAAGACAAATCCAAACACAGACGCGAACACAGACGCAAAAACAAAGACAAAGACAAAACCGAAAGACAACGGCTGGACGATACTGGTGAAAGAATTTCCCCCGCACACGTTCCAGCGCTTCATCACTCAGTCGCGGTGGCCCAAGTTCCAGGGCTTCCAGCACAAACAAATCGTACGATCCTGCGACGTGGTCTTTTACATGGACGGAACCGTCCTGCCCATCGGATCGCCCTGGAGGTTCCAGACCGAGGCCCGGCGGATCCTGGACAGCTACGTGCAGCTCTCCCAGGAGCCCCACCCGCACCAGGACGAGGACGGCGGCGGGATCGCCGGGGAAATGAGCCGCTGCCGCAGAAAGGGCAAGGACATCGAATCGAACCTCAAGGCCACGAACGACTGGTTCCGGGCCCAGCCCGACTTTACCAACGACTGCCAGTTGTACCAGAACACCTTCTTCGGGTACGCCGTCAACTCGCCCTTCTTTCGGAGGGCCGCCAACTTTGCCTGGGAGCACTTTTCGCAGGAGAAGGACTCCTGGAGGGACCAGCCCCTCTGGTGCTACACGCTGCACCACTTCGGGATCACCCCCCTGGTGCTTCCCGGAAACCTCTTCCGGTACCAGGCGGGGCGCCGGGGGGGCAACGCGCACAGGCACGACGAGTCGGCCAACAACAACGCGCAGCTCTTTTACGAGGCCAAGACAAATGCCCGGAAGAACGCGGCCGGGGACGGTGCCGGCGGCGCCAGCGACCTCCCCACCGGTGGCAAGCCAGGGCCCGCAGCAACCGCAACGATACAATAAGAGTAGCAAACTAAACTAAAATGGTTCTTTTACCGAGAGGCTTTGCTCAACATGTGTTTGTTACGGAAATGGTCGTGGAATAGCGGCACCGCCTCGTTCGGGGATCTCCCAGAGCGAACGACGCGGTGCTGCTTAGATGGAACGTGCAGGAACAAAGGAGCCGGTGCCGCCCGCTGCGACCGGCGAACACACCAAAAACGAACGAAGGGGGCCCCCTATCCGCCGATGCTTTCCCCGAGGGTGGAGACCAGCGAGGAGCTCTCCGTCTCCTTCGGTGTGGGCGCGGGCGTGGCCGCGGTGGGGGGCGGCCGAAAGACAAAGAACCGGGTGGGTTCGGCCGTGGCAGGGTCCCTGGTCGGGCTCTTTGTGGGGGACACGGTGGGATCGGGCGTCGGGAGGGGGGTCGGCGGAAGGTCGTTGCAGTAGCCGCAGGACTTGCGGCAGTAGTTCTCGCCGATGTGGACGCCGTGCTGGTAGCCGAAGCACTTGTTCTTCTGGTAGACCCAGTGGCAGTCCTTTCGGGGGATAGGGGGCGGCGGTAGTGGTGATGCAGAGAACAAAGGGACAAGGAACGAGAGAAAATTTGGGTCAGTGTGGGGGATTTGGCAGGGACCAAGACGAGCACTCGTGTCAACCGCATTGCGTTGCATTGTATTGTTGCGTTGCGTTGTGCTGTGCTGTGTTGTGCTGTGCTACACCGTCGTTCTTGGCTCCCCCATCGTTCTTACCTTCCAGTGGTACCCGAAGTATCGATAGCCCTCGTCGTCCTCGCAGTCATTGTAGTTGTCCTCGTGGGTGGGGTGGCGCGTGGGATGCCGGGTCGGTTTCCTCGTGGGCTTGGAGGCCGATCGGTACACGGCCGCGGAACAGAGGTTCACGTACCCGGTCGAAAAATACACCTGCAGCTCGTAGTGGCCCCTGTACAGATACACGTTCTTCCAGACCACGTCGCTGAAGTCGCGCCAGCCGTACGCCGGAACGTCGATCTCCTTCCCGAAGGGCGCCCGGTCGTCGGCGGTGAGACGGAACCGGATGTACTTGCCGTACAGGTTCGTGGAGACCCTGGCACGGACGTTGTACCGGCCCTCCTCCTCTGCGAAGAAATCGTACTGGAGCCATTCTGGGCAGGCAGCAACGAAACGAAAGAACACGGCAGAGCACGAAACAGAACAAGTGAGCAAACCCGGGGCACGAACGTTCGAACAAGAGGCGCGACAGGACTCCTTCGGTTTTCGTGTGCTTACCACCCGGACGGGTCCAACCGATGTGGCATTCGCTGTCGTCTCGATTGATGCAGACCTTGTCGCTGGTATACGATCCGTCCACGCCGTCGTCGCGGTCGCCCTTGTGACAGTTTCCCTCGTAGGCATAGCTGTTGTCGTAGGCGACACTGTACTCAAAGGCCGACCATTTCGCGGGCGTCGATCGTGTCGGCTCCGGGTGGTGGGGAGAAGGAGTCGGCTTAGGGGTGGGCTTCCTGGTGGGTTTTTTGTGGGGGGCGGGCGTGGGATTCTTGTCGCTCCAGTCGACGCGGATGCTGCACATGTTGATGTTGCCATCGGTGAAGGTTACCACGACTCTGTGGTGATCGTACAACATGTCGATGGGAACCCTGCGCCAGGTGACGTCGTAGAAGTCGTCGAAACCCTTGCCCTTGGTTCGGAATTGCTCGGTTTCGTCCGCATTTCGACCGTTGAAGAGTTTCATTTCGAATTTCTTCGGGTTTTTGCTGGACACGCGGGCCGTGATGTCGGCGTATCGCTTTCCATCCGAGCCACTTGTCTTGAATTTGTAGGTGACGGACTCTCCCTCTTCCGTGTACGAGATCTGGCAGGGTCCGGTCTCGCGACAGACACTATCTTTGGTGGTTTGTGCATCTGGTTCATCGAGGGGGGGCTGTCCAGCTTTGCAATTTCCTTTCACTTTGTTGTCCTTTTCAACGGCATCGTTGTAGTCCAGGGCGTTAGCGACAAAAGGAACATATCGGTCGGTTGCCTCGGCCTGCCGTAACAGCAAACCGAGAAAAAGAAGAAGAACGCTGAAGCGAGAGCAAGTGCTTGCCATTTTTACTACCTTGTTGTGTCAATCCAACGAATGCAGAGATTGTAATTTCCAGAGCCAAAAATTAAAATGAAAAATAATGCTAGCAACCTTCGAATATCTTTACTTCGAGTCTTTGTTTGCTTTTGAGCAAGGATGGACTTTTTCGTAGTAATAGGTAAGCTCTAAAACCAATTTTGGATGATAAAGATCTTGTTCTGCTAAAAGATTTCAAATCGTGACTTGTGCCACATTCTCTCCCAATTTGTGCCACACTCTCTTTCCATCAGTGGATGGGAAGGAAGTGGGAATCGAGGCTTATCTATTTTAGAATCGCACGAGGACTTCCTGTTGGAGGGAGTATCCATTGTTTACCGACTGGTTTAGTGATTTTATTCCCGCTAGGTTTATTGGCATACACGAGCCACATTATAGTGGGGACATAGTAATATCATGTGTTTCAATTATTTTTAGCGATTTCCGCACTTGATCGTCACTAAAAAGAAAAAACAATGAAGCAGAGAAAGAACGTGCCGATAGAAATTCGGGAATAAAATAAATATCATTCCCATGTGACAGAGTACATCGCACTGTTTTGGTGCTAACGGTCGCCCCGTGGGTTGCTTTATGACTGACTACGTACTGACTCACAACACCCATCATTCGTCCTCATACTTTCTCATCATGATACATAGGTACCAGTACGTACCGTCCGGTATGGTAAGGTAAGGTAAAGTTACATAATTACGTAATCATTCCCTACGATAGAAATCGTGGTGTCATCATCCTCTACACTCGGCTACAGTACTGGTACGGGTACGCTAAGGCCTTTGGTGAAGGAGGTCAAGCGAACAGATTGCCGAGATTTCGTCATTGCATTACATCAACTAGTGTTTGCATTGTACTTCTATTGTCTCGATGCGGTTCCCGTCTCCACTTGCTTTTTCATTAGCGACTGCAGCATCAGCGAGCATACGACTTTCTGGCTTCGCGGTCTTGGCGGCATCGAGTGGCAGCAACAGCAGTGCGTCCGCATTCATTTCGGCAACGGGTGCTATCCACAGTCAACTCGCAGATCACCCTTCGTCGAGATTGAACTCTTCCGTGTCCGGGGAAGATTCCAAACAGTCTTCGGTACCCATGATTGATCCGGAATACCCGGGAACAGCGGTCGAACGCATGCTCGCCGTGCGGGCACGCGTCACCTCTCTAACGACGGAAGAACTTAGCGGTCCCTGGGACGAGGTCCGGCGCAAAATACTGTGGGCGGGTGGATTGAGAGATCTCCCTAATGCGAGGCCCGGCCAGGGATACACKGGACACTCCTTCAACGACTACAACCACGTCGATCTGACGTGCATGCGCGACGACGTCTCGGACAACGAAAACGACGGCAGCGTGAAAATGATCGCCATTGGCAACCAGCTCGGCCCCGGAATCCGCCAGGCGTCTCTTCCCGAACTCGGCAGCGGAGGCTCGTGGTCGACCTGTGCCATCGGGTGCAACCAAGACCCACCGCAAGACGTTGCCCACATCCAGTTTCGGTCTCGGATCGGTGAGTCTTGAGTTGTATGTCGTGTTTTGTCCGTTTCTGAGTTTGTTTTTTCTCTCTTGCACTGCGCTAAATAGAGGATTTTGATCACGACACAAAAAAACTATATCTCACACAAACCGAACCAATCAATGTGTCTTGCAAACGACGAGAAAAGCCTTTAAGCTTGTGTGGTGTCCCACCGAAACATTCGATACGTTCGTACTGGTGGACGATGACGGAAAAAAACTTGCGCAAGGGACACCGTCGGGATCGTTGCCGAGCCTTCGGGAACGCCAAGTGAACTACAAAATTTCTGCTGGTAGCAAGTACGCTATAGTGGCCGACCAGATTGCGAAAGGCCTGAGTACTTCGACCGAGACTATGTGAAGAAATGCTCAGACTCGACATGGTTTTTAAATTCTTCTCTTTATTGATTGAAAATGATTCCATACGCAGCAAAAAACCGTGCCATTTGTTAGATTGTAAAGATTTGGTTCACAATTAAGTTGACATGAAGTACAGAATTATTACAAGCAATAGAAAGATATGATTGTCATTTTGATTTCTTTATCTAACCGTGGTATCCTCTAGCAATTKGGCCGTCCGTGAAGGACGTCATTTCCATGCTGTCGAACGTTGATCGCTCCATTCTGTCTTTTATCCGGGCCTTGGTTTTCACGAGGCTCTTTCCCAGACTGTCGAAATATTTCCATGACGACGGATAGGGCACGTTCGATGCGTGGCCCATGTTCCGGGTGATGCTGTCCTGCCTCGCATCGTGGAGGCTCCGGAACCACAGCAAGGCCTCCTCGCGGGTTGATACGGCGTAGAAATGCTGCCGTCGGAGGGTGGACACCGCGAAAAAACCCGTGCACCCGGCGGGCAAATTGCCAATCTCTGGAAACTGCAGGCTCGTGTCGTGGCCTACGATTTCGGTGGTGAGGGTTTCGACATCGAACGGGGATCCCTTGGGAATCTGTGAGTGTGGATCTTTGAATTTGTAGAGATAAGACCCGCCAAGAATCAAGTGGCGTTCCTTCCAGGACGGCGCAAAGGATCTCAGAAAGGGGAGGGCCAGGATCAATCTCTGGAAAAAGGCGGGAAGAATACTGTACAATACCGGAACGTGCAGTTTCAAAACCGGCCCGTGATGGAGTGGAGTGGCCTTGATCATGGCGGGGGCCGAAAGGCCTGCTCCGGGAGTGAAATGATCTACTTCTTCCCCGCCCGCCATGGCCGGGTTTGATGCTGAGTGGCGCCTGCGCATATCCGACATGTTGAGGAAATTTGTTGCAATATTATGGTATGGTCAGGCCCGTTTGCTTTGATCACTTCTGAAACTTGAGTGATGTAACGATGATGATCAAAATATGTTTTGGCGAGCTACGGAAGCTGTGATTGCGTTGTCTTTGTGTTACGAGGTCTCCTATTTGTGAGGTGACGGAACAGAAACATTGCGCCTTAGTGATTGCGCTGTTCCGTTGATGATGGTGCTTTTATTTGTACGTACCGTACTTACTGTACCATCAAGTAAAAATTCTGAGTCGTATCCCACGCATGGATAGAAATGATAGAAGTGCTACGGTCCTAAACGCAATGTACACATTTATTTGTAGCACTACAGTACCGTACGGTAGCTCAACTGAGCACCTAAGACTACGCAAATGCGAATCGTTACGGGACTGAGTTCAGGAAGAGGATAGTTCAAACATGTGAGGACCTGCTACCGTAGGTGTACCTGGTACGTAACAGTACGTGCGTTATGCTGTTGCAGAAGAAGCAAGAACTGGAAATTGATGAGTGGCAGAATCCGATAACATACAGTACTCGTAGTCACAGCTCGACGACAAACCAAAACGTGAAGCAAGAAATCATCCGAGAGAGAAAGGATTTTACGCAGGATTAAGCATCGCAGAGCTGCTTTGATGATGATATGTGTCCCAACGGCTCGATTGCTCTTCTTTTGCGCATTTTGCTTTGACAGAGCCGTTTCGTTCACGCCAAAAGCCATTTGGGCGCACCAAACACGGAAGCCCTGTCAGCAGTTTGCCTACAGAGACAGTAACGAAGAAGRCAGCTTTGAATCGCTCGTGGAAGAAGCTACGTTTGGTGCAACGGGGCTGTATGGTGGGGATTTTGCAGGACTCGCAGCTACGTTTAATCCTGGTGACGGCTCCTTCATTCCGATCCCCGACTATCTCATCCCGGAAGACCTCAAGGAGTGGGGCCAGGAGCCAAAATGTCTTCAGGTGCTGGTCAGCGAAGACGTCCACGACGACGGCAGCGGGGAGAGCTGTTTGATGTCCAGAGTCACCACCAAGATTCTTCCTGAAACCGGGTGCGGTGTAGACAATATGGAGACCATGATTGCATCCGACGAAATCGATTTGGAGTCGCAATGGAAGAGTGACGACGACAACGATGGCCTGGAAGACGTTGTCGGCTTGCAATATCCTCTGGGGGAAGAAAAATTACGCGTGGAAACCATATTTGGTCTGGAAGAAGAGTACGGTGTGGATCGAATACGGGTGGCTATTGATTTGATCCCGTCCGAAGAGAACTTTGCAATCGTGAGTCCGATGGTGCTGACGCTGGAGCGACGAACCAGTTCGATCAGCAGTGGTGGAACGATCGCCGAAGGGGGTGGTCTGGACGGCCGCACGGTCTACATGCTTTTGGGAGAGCGATTGCGGTCCGAAACGACGTTCGTCGACGAACCATCGATGAGCAACGAGAACTATTATGATACAGGGAACGACATTCGGTACGTAGGCCTCCCGGCGAACATCAGCATCGCATTTGGCTGGTTGAACGAAGGTCGAGACACGTGGATGTTGCAGGTGAGTCACATCACTTCAAATGGGTCTCGGCGCGTTGTTTCTCGACAGTTCACGGTTGCAAGCAACAACGAACTGGACTTCGAGATACGATCATGGGTCGAGGACCTTTAATAGAAACAACTAGATATGCTGTGTTTGGCAGTGCACTATTGTAATTAAAAAATACATTTTGTTCTGTTACACATCGGCCAATTCCTTTGATTACACACACAAGAAAAACTATTGTATGGAAGGGCTGTTTTGTGGTGCCCCCAACAATGAACTGCCACAAAACGAAACATCTTGCCGCGAAGTCTTCTCGGATAACTTTCAGATGCCGTAATTTCTTCGAAATTCAGCGAGAGCGTCAGACCCTTCCGGAAGCAACGGAAATGAAAAATTGTTATAGAGAAAGGCCTCACGCCACTGGAGCTCTGTTGTGACATTGAAGTTGTCGTCCCATACGAGCGCGTCGTCGCCGGTCGGTTCTTCCTCCGATCCCTCTTCGTCATCGGAAGAATCGTCCTCTATTTCCACATGGAAATGGACTTCTCGCCCCGGCACTAGATTTAGAGACCGTCGCAACCGCCGCTGGCGGCGTCGACGGCGTCGCAGCACACGGCCATTCGTGTCGTTGCGTGGACGAGGGGGAAGCTTGAACGAAGCATACACCCCCCAGCAAGATTCCATGACGAAACCCCAGTTGTTTGTGGGGCTGCGTCGACAAACATAAGTAGGGACCTCGCGGCCCCTCACCGAAAAACGAATATAGGATCCAATAGGGCGGTCAGGGAAATCCAGGGGCTGAGTAACAAATCGCCAGGTCATCGGAACTGCAGGGTCTTGGAGGTCGGTATCGTTCACGCCGTCTTCTGGCCCCAGTGGATTGCGTCTTGGGTCAATCCGTGAAGGGCTCCGTGTGGTAGAAGCATCATCGATTTCCATGTTTTCCGATTGACCTACCTCCAAGATATCATCTGCATATCCACCAGATATATCTGCGTGCCCCTCTTCAATCATATTTTGCTCTTTGTCTTCCCTTTTGTTTGTTCGAGGGGCGTAAATTTTCACTCTGCCGTCGTCTAGAAATACCATCTTCCGGCAGGGTTGGTGATTGTACCATGGGTCGAAAGCAGTCCAGTCGGAACCCGCTGCTTCCTTGAATCGAAATGACCATACAGTACCTTTGCCCGTTGCTGGGTTGAAAATAAGTTCCTCGCGTGTCAAATGGTCCCGATTGTTCCCGTCAAGGAGTGATTTTCGATAGGCAGACATGGCACTCGCATTTGTGATGTTGTTTCCTCCATGGCTACACCCACAAGATGAGGAAGAACGTCGAAGTTCTTCTTGAGCTTCTACACAGACGTGAATCTTGTTCTTCCAAAGATTCCGGCACAAATCAACCCAACCAGCGGAATTCTTCGACGCCGACTCTCTGAATTTTCGATTTATTTTCCGCATTTCACAGAGCGATTTGGCATCCAAAAAAGACATAACTTTGCAAAGAACATCCTCCGGAAGGCGACATAACGGAAAGTCGTTTTCATCACAAGACTTTCTTTTGGACGTGCAAGGGGTACTGATAATCATTGTTGCTATCATCTTCAATGCTTTGGTTCCAAGAACATTTTCTCGATCAGTTAGTGTTCGTTCGTTCGTTCTGCCTTGACGGGTAGGGTACTGTATGGTACAGTACTTTGATTGTCAATTTGTACTTCACGTAGTTTTGTTGAGTTTGTATCATCATACCGTACCAAAAATACAGTGCGATACAATAAGTAGTGCGAACTCAATTGAGATTATTTGTGATGGTACGATACGTACCGTACGGTACCTGTACCAATACTACTGTCGTGTTGAAATATCAAAATATCACACACTCACCACAAACCGTACCTATGGTAGTACGGTACGGTACTCATGTTGTAACGGATCAGTACGTACGTACCTGGCACCTGGTATATTCATACGGACCAGATGAGTAAAGAACGAACCGTATGTACTTATTTCGTTAATTGAGAAGGAGTGACAGGTTAATTTTTTGATATGTAGATTGTACAGAGAAAAAATGGAACTTAGAACCCTCCGATACGTACCCTACTGCTATGAGTTTGTTATTCACGAGCTACTCGTGATTAAGCTTGATCTCCGTATCTTTTCTCAAATAAGGTAAGACGCGTACGGTACTATTACGTACGGTACGGCAGCACAGGATCAAATTTTTGACCCCTGCGGTGCGGTACGCTACGGGACCATTTGGACCCCTGACCATTTACCATACAGTTCGTACTGTAGTGCACTGTTGGGGTACATAACAATATTGCACGGAACAATTGATGAAGTTCTTGCTGGTGCCGCTATCATAATCGCTTCATACCCGTTCCTGACCACTCGATCAGATACGAACAAAGTCGATCTTTCCAAAAGTGCTTGTTGACATTCCATCGATACTGTTTGTGTTCATCTGATATCGCATTTTAGACTCACTGGACAAGATGTCATCGACGTCGCTGTCAAAATGTTTGACCCTGGTCAAGAATGCGGTGGATGAGTCTTCCCTCGCTCCTATCATTGGTACGACCAAGAAGTAGCGTAGCCTTTTTTCGGAATAAATTGGGATCTAGCTAGTGGGAGCTATTCGTCGCTTTTAGTTGTTATCGAGTTGATAAAAAGCCCCTGTGAAACTGGAATGACAGCAGTTGTTCTGAAATAATTATCGATACAGAGGGACGAAAAATCTCGATGAAAACAACGATCACATCGTGATCAAATTATTCCTTTCATGTTTATTCTTACCAAGAGCTATTTCTGTTCTTCGTAGCGTTGTATTTTGCTGCTTCCTGGTGTCCAGACTGCGTTGAAAGTAAACCATATGTTTCCAACGTATTCAAGATGCAGGAAGGCAGAGCAAAACTTTTTGACTTGGTGTACGTATCTTCGGACAACGATTCCGATCAGATGAAGGGAGAAATAGAAGGAGGTTGGGACTCTATTGATTATGAAAAAAAAGAAGATCGGTCGATGTTGAAGAAATGTTTCGGTATTTGTGCACAGAAGGAAATGGAGGCTTTAGGGATAACTAGTGAACAACGAAAAGGAGGCATTCCGACACTTCTGTTGATTGATAAAGGAAATTCTGTAGTGATATCTCCTGATGGCATTCCCGATTTAATGGGTGACAACAAGGTGGAAGATCCTTTGGCTAAATGGAAAGCTCTCTTGCTACCAAAGGAATCATAGGTTCTATGCCATTCAATACGCAAATATGGACCACTTCTAGTAGTACTACTAGAGTACCCATACTTGTAGTACTACTGCTAGTAGTAGTATCTGATCCAGCATACCTTGATAATAGTAGTACCAGTAGTTGCGGGCTATCATTTGCATCATTGTTTTTTATCTTGTTCTTGAAACCTATTGGCACCATTAGTAATTATTGTTCATGACTTCCATTGCTCCTCTGTTCCAAGATAACAAAAGGAAAATAATTTTATCATTTTTTGTTCGTGCTACCTGTACGAGTACCTCTCTAAGAACCTGGCAAGAGAATCTTTTTCGTTTTTTGTGTCTCGAGAAAAGAGAAAGAAAAATAGCCTCTTAAACCGAAGCCGTCAACCTGTACGAATGAGTACTCGTTCTCGTACGTCCTTGTACCAATTACAGCCAGTAATAACCACTAAAAGCCTATCAATAGTAAATGATTACAGTAGTAGGAAAATTTTTAAGGATTTAACAGAACGGATATCAAAAGCCTCGACGTAAGGTGGATACCGTACAAAACGCATCGATGAATGATCCATCAGTGACACATACCTGGGACAGCTTTGAAAGTGCATGTACTTGCAGTACTTAAAACCAATTTTGATTCCGATCACTCTCCGGGCGACAAGCTCGTTACCGTGTATATCCACCTTCTTTGACGAATGCAAATTGTGGGAATTTTGAGGCTGCTGTTCTCCTTATTTTTCGTGAAACGCTGTCAAGAGATTCATTTTTGACACCAAAATGTTGTCGCTTGAGGACATTGCTGAGAATCAGGATATTTTCCAGCGCCATTTGCTGCCATATCTTCCAATCGTAGAGGTTGTAAGATTGCAGCGTGTGTCAACAAGATTTGGGTCTCTTATCAACGATGAAAGCTGCTGGAAGATTCTTTCTGAGCGGGATTTCGAAGTCGACAACAAAGCAGCACCAGAATACAATCCACATACGAAAAGCTTCGATAACTTGACGGATCAGGAAAATTTCAAAAAGTCTTACCAACAGTGGGCGGAATGGAGGCAGCAAACCTGCTTCGCGATCGAACCACGCCATATGATACAATCTATTGGATTGTGGTCACGTTGCAAAGCGGTTTTAAGAAAGCAAAATCTAGACAAAATTGTTGAATCCCTCATGCCACCACCAAGTCGAGAATTTTTCGAAGTTGCCGCGGAGACTACGCTTCCATCGTCTCTTCTCGCATTCTATGCTATACATGCCGGTCAGTCTCAGTTGACACCACGAAGTTCAGATGACGACTTTTTTGCGGGTTTGTTTGGAAGCTATTCGTGTTACAATTCTTTCTTCTCGATGCGACTTTTTCATGTAAGCGAAGCCGCCGTTGCTTCGATTTCAAATTCTATCTGGGTAGTTGGGTTGAACCTGGGAATGCCACGAACGTTTTTAGTACTCGACTTGAGCAATGTCGACGAAGGACTCGAAGGTTCAATGTACTTTGGATATCAAGGAATGAATCATGCCCATTTAGTTTGTCAGGGTGGGATCTTATCTTATTTTGAAACATATGTTGAAAGACTTGAAAGCAGCATGTATACTTCGTGCATTATTCATCCAGATTCTCCTACATCGTTGGGTCTTTCTTTGTTCCCTGAAACCGGTGACACTGTCAGCGTTGCTGTCTCTCACGGCGTGGAAGTACGAGCTAGTGCTAGATGGTTTCCCGAACGCACATACGACGGACCAATGAATTTTGGTTACAGCATTCGTATCACCTTAGCAGAAAGCGACTCTGATAGCGGGGAAGTGTCCTGTCAACTTGTGGGCCGAAACTGGGAATTTCGTTACGAAGATGGTACTGTGAATCGTGTCCAAGGAGAAGGGTGTATAGGAAAGCAACCTCTATTCTTCCGAAATCGAGACGGCACGTCGGGTTATATCGACTTGGGACCAGCAGGAACCGGCGAAGCTAATCTTAATTCTACCTTTCGATATCAGAGCCAATCCGGTCCAGTTCCAGGCACTTCTTCGAATAATGTGGCGAAAACTACCAATTGCCGCGTCAAAGGGACATTCAGTTTTCGACCCGGAAGTATCGAGGAACCAAACGGGTCTCTGTTTTTTGTGACTGTTGGTGAATTCCCTCTACGTGTTCCTATGCCGTTCTACTAGAGCGCTATAGTTGGTCCGCATTCCAATATCTACTACTAGATCAACAACAAGAATGGGTTTTGGAGATTGAGTTCTGTACTATCAATAGTGCACCAATACTACTTCTCGCAACTACTACTACTGCTGTACTACTAGTAGTAATTGTTGTCTTGGACTGGTCAAACGCCCGTGCTGGCTTCTCCTCCCTGGTGCTAGTAGAGTGATAGCTGGTACTAGTAGTGGTGTGGCGAATGCTGCTATGAGGGATTTTTCATTGCGAACACAACAAGTAATGAAAACAACAACAAGAACAACTTGTATCGTTTGTCCACCGGATAATTTTTTCCACGTCTAGAAGATTCTACTTCTAATCGTATGAGTCGTATGCTTATTTTTATCCTTAGGTAACACGAAAACGAACTGTGTTTATTGTTTATTTTGTTCTGACCGAAGTACAGACTCTTCGTCCTTCGAGTCCAACCAAAAACAAAAACCCTAAACATTGATCCGTCCATCACAGAAGCAATCACCGCCGACCTAAAAGAAAAAAATATTCGTGATCAAAATCAAATAGCAACATTGGAATAGGCCTCGGTCGTCGATAGTCGCTGATCATCAAATAAGAAGTTTATCATTCGAATGATCTTCACTAGCACAAGTAAATTCTTTTTCTGAGTCATTGAAATTCATTTCTGCATAAAGTGGAACTTTCAAATAGAGAGCTTACCGTGACAAAACCGCTTTCTAATCCTCTTTGTCGAAGAAGATTGAAGATTGCTGAAGCTGAGCGTATCGAGATTCAACAGAATGAAGATAAGTGTCGATGAATCCAATGGTACCAAAAAAAATGTTGGAGAATATTTGCTCCGAATCTATGACGCAACGAATCTGCTTGTTCGAGCGAAACGAGAAGGCGAAGATGACGACACTCATATGTTGATTGAAGACGATACGGAAACAAAAGTCAAATATCACCATTCCCCGAACTCGCTCGATGAATACATCAATGAGATTGCGAACAATTTACTAAGGGCTTGCAATCCAGTAGTATTGAAATGTGGAGTCTCTCATCTGCCACCAATAAAGACATTCCAATATGATGAAAGTATAGAAATCGATGACGACGAATTTCTTACAGAAGATTCCACTTTCTTCTACAAACATCGACGATCGGATTATTTACGTCAACTCTTGAGAGTATTAGCTCCTATTTCCATGGAAGTGGCATCAAATGTATGCTCTATAGTAATGTCTGCTATCAGAGATCGCTCTGCATCCACTCTGCAAGAGCAACAAAATCTTGCTCATATGATTTTGTTTTCCCATTGGCTACCTGTGGCTCCTCATTTAACACAAATGGCGACAGAAACATTCAGTTACATGGCCAATCCATGGCATGTTTTACAAAAATGCTGTGACGATACGAATCTACAAGCTCGAGAAGAATTATTTTTCCTTGCGGAAGCGATGTATCAATTGTCTTCTTTCTTTGCAAACCGCGGAGAAATAACTCTCTTGCGCCGTTTAGATTGGGAATGGACCTTTGTCTTTGACATGCTACAAAACACAGGAGATACAGTAATGCATGACTCCTCAGTATCTGACGAAATGAGTCCTTCTGCAGATGGAATTTCATCATTCCTCCCCATGGCTTTTAATTGGTTTTGTGTCCGAATACTAACCTCACTCATGGGTTGGAACTCAACAATTACCAGCACCGTCCTAAACATTCAAAACGTAGGAGAAGATCGAGTTCCGTGGAGAATTCATCCTTGGGAGCTCGATCAGGAAGAAGTTGATATAGAAAAGGCATATTTTCAGCAGCTAGTATCTCTCTGGAATGATTGTAACACGTTCAAACTTCCGTCTTCGGAAGATGTTCAAAATGAGTTACAGTCTTCACCCTATTTGGCAAAGGTGGGCCCTGGTATTACAATGTACAAGCAGGGATCGCTCAGGAAATCAATGGAGATGATGTTAGGTGACATCACTCATGGTGACGATAGCGACAATTTGATGGCGGGTAAGACTGCAAGACCAATAGAGATGAGTCATCTTATACCAACAGCCACCACGAATCGAAATCTAGCTTTACTGGGCGCAGCTTTGTGTCACGATCCGTATCCTTTGCCTATTGTTGTTTGTGGTCCACATGGCTCGGGAAAGTCAAGTTTGATTCGGGAACTTCTACAATTATGTCGACCAAAGGAATCACTCATCGAATTTCACATCGACGAAGAAACAGACTCTAAGACACTCATCGGATCTTATACGACAACTGATATCCCTGGTGAATTTGCATGGCGAGCAGGAGCCTTGACCAATGCCTCCCGGGATGGACGATGGGTTCTCATTGAAGATCTAGACTCTGTCCCTTTGGAAATCCAAGCTGCCCTCGTAAAACTTTTTGAGGAGAGGATGATACCACTTGGTAATGGCAAATATGAACGATGCCATCCAAACTTCAGGATTTTTGCTACCTGCACTACCAATCCTTCATTATCGTCAAGTCAAGGACAAGAAAGGCACAGTCTTCGTATTGGAAACCATAGGGGTGGAGGAAAGCAAATTCTCCATCCTTCTTACTGGAGAAACGTTCATGTGAAACCTATGCCTTATTCTGAATTAAAGGAGGTCGCAATATCACTGTATTCGGATGTGCCACTCTCTGTGATTGACTCAGCAATGACTCTTTTGCAAACCCTTGATCGCAGTGGACGTGAATATGATGTCAGCGGGGGAGAGGGTTGTGAAGATAATGATGACGATCCGATCAAAACGAATGCAGCCAAAGTAAAGAATCTCTGGGTTGGAGGAAGAATACCTTCTGTCCGAGATTTATTCAAGCTTTTGTCACGAATATCGAATGGAATCTGTTTCGAAAAGGATGTACTTTATACTACGGAGGCGCAACGGACATTGTGTATGGCAGAGAGTGTAGATATATTTTTGGGATCTTGCTCAGACCAGCACATCAAAGATCACTTTATTGGCTTAGTGGCTGCACCTATTTGGGGGATTACAAGAGCCCTTGCACTTAATTATATTAGAGCCAGAAAGCCATCAATCCTCGTGGCAGAAGACTTTTTCGAGGTTGGACGTGCCAAGTTTAACACAACAAAATCAATTGGATTCTACCAGAAATCCTCATCTAACTTTGCTGAAACAAGTCATGCATTGCGTCTGATGGAATCAATAGCAGTTTGTGTAAGAGAAAACGAGCCAATCCTTCTAGTGGGTGAGACAGGCTGTGGAAAGACGACTAACATACAGCAACTTGCTGCACGTTGTGAGAGGACTCTCGTTGTTCAGAATCTCTCACTCCAAACAGACTCAACTGATCTTTTAGGTGGATATCGACCCCTTGAAATCCAAAACGTGGCCCGAAACGTTTATAAGGACTTTGTTGACACTTTTGTCTCAAGTTTCTCGAGAAAGCAAAATCTTAAATTTCTACAATACGCAGCATCGATGTTGGAGAAGTCTAACTGGAAAAAACTCTCTCAATCTTTCAAAAGAGCTTCACAACTTGGTTTGAAAAAGATGAAACAACGGCAAGAAAACTCAGACGTTTCAATGTCAGATTCCATGATTGAGACCTGGCAGAACTTCGCCAAGAAAGCAGAACGATTTGAACGCCAAAGGGTGTCATGCGACGCTGGTCTTGCTTTTGAGTTTGCTGAAGGCGCATTAGTAGATGCTATCCAGACCGGGAAATGGTAAGGACCATAATACAGTACGAAATCGATAGGCCGATTCCAGGAACTGCTTCTAATAATTCTTTTCTTATTTTAATGTTTCAGGGTTCTTCTTGATGAAATCAATCTCGCTTCATCTGACACATTGCAACGACTTTGCGGACTGTTGGACGAGCCAACTGGAAGTCTCACGTTGACCGAACGAGGAGATGCTACTGCTATTAAAAGGCATCCGAACTTTCGATTATTCGCAGCAATGAACCCAGCGACTGATGCCGGTAAAAAAGACCTTCCTGCAAGCATCCGCTGTCGATTTTCGGAACTCTACGTTGATGAATTACTCGACCCAATCGAACTTAGACTAGTTACTGCGCAATGCCTTGATGGCGTCCTACCGAATGACGGAAATGCTCCAGAACACACAGAAATTGTTGCACGCATTGTGGATCAATATATACGGTGTCGTGAGCTTGCGCATACTACTCTTTGCGATGGAAATGGTCATAAGCCAAGGTACACATTGAGAACATTATCACGCGCACTGAAAGCTGCTAAGAACTTGGTGTTACAACAACGGCTTCGTCTTACTGTGGCTATATATGAAGGGTTCCAACTCTCATTTGAAGGGATCCTTGACGGTGCTTCGATAAAAATAATGAGAAAAATGCTCAAGAAAGCGTTTTTACAAGACGAGGCGAAGAAGATCGACTTGGATCATCCTGGTAGGAGACCCGGGGGAAGGGACGGTGAGAACGCATACGTACTAATTAAGCCGTTTTGGATCAAAGCTGGACCTTTGGAAAGAACTGATTGGTCCGAGATCGGAGCAAATGGAAAGTCAAAGTTCATCCTAACAAAAACAGCCTTGACAAATTTGCGACGACTTGCGCAAGCCCTAGCGACGGGCCCGTGGCCCGTATTACTTGAGGGACCTACATCGAGCGGTAAAACTACGCTTGTCGAGTATATTGCAGCGAGATGCGGGCACMACGTCGTCAGGATAAACAATCACGAACACACAGACGTTCAGGAATACACTGGAGCATTCGCCGCTGATCGAAATGGATCGTTATCCTTTCGAGACGGCATTCTTGTACAAGCACTCAGGAAAGGACATTGGGTTATTCTAGATGAGCTAAATCTCGCTCCCAGCGAGGTACTCGAAGCGCTCAATCGATTGCTTGATGACAATAGAGAACTGTATTTGGCTGAAACGAACGAGACAGTCAAGCCACATCCTAACTTTCGTCTCTTTGCCACTCAAAATCCTTCTGGGGCTTACGGTGGTAGAAAACCTCTATCACGGGCATTCCGCAATCGTTTTGTTGAGCTACATGTAGGCGATATTCCCAGTGATGAGATGTCTCAGATCCTAGAAAAGAGATGCGGTTGCCCTCCTTCGCACGCGAAACTTTTGGTGGAAATTATGGTAGATCTTAGGGTCAAAAGAAGCAAGAGCAATCTTTTTCTCGGTAAAGATAGTTTTATAACCCCGAGAGATCTACTAAGATGGGCAGAACGACAAAGTGGGTCAAAGAAAGATTTGGCTGAACATGGATATATGGTTTTAGCGGAAAGACTGCGCTCGGACGAAGAAAAGCAAATGGTTCTCAATGTCCTAGAGGAACACACCAAAATAAAAATAAATTTGGAGCGACTTTACTACGGCGAAAACTCCGAAGCAAAACAAATTCTTGATAAAGCTCTAGAAGCAGCTCGGGTTCAAAAGAATGATCTCATCGCATCGGTTGCACCAACTAGATCAATGTTACGACTTATACATCTAGTGTCAGCATGCGTGAGACAGAAAGAACCAGTTCTCTTGGTTGGAGGTAAGAATGACTATGTGATCGTTAAGTTGCTTCTTCTCTCTTCTTTTCTAACCTCCTGCATCGTACCTCCGTAGACACGGGTTGCGGAAAAACCACTGTCATTCAATTACTCAGCTTTGTATTGAATCAGGCATTGTTCAGTGTCAATTGCCATGCAACAACAGAGACATCAGATCTAATTGGAGGACTTCGACCGGTTCGAGGGCGAGATGCGATCAAGGAAAAGATAGTTACGAAAATGAGAGAGTTGATTCAAAAGTGGCCATACGATGACATGGTTGATGACCTTGACTTAGAACCTTACATCTCTCCCAGCAATCTACATGAAAAGGTGTCGGATGCGTCTATAGCATCATATGATGTCGACACAATGGTGGAGATTGCTCGGAATATGTCTTCAAGGAGACATCAAATTCTAAATGACGAGTCAACTAAAGGACGAACTAAAAAGCGAAGAAAAGTCAAAGAATCAGGTACACCTGATAACAGTAGTGATTGTAGTGATGACCTTTCAGAAGATTACGTTGAATCAATCGATGTGATTGCCTCTGAGATTGAGAATTTGGGGCGGCGTTTCAAGGCTTTGTTTGAGTGGTCTGATGGTCCGCTTGTGACAGCTATGAAGTCAGGAGAATTGATGCTTCTAGATGAAATGAGTCTTGCCGAAGACGCTGTGTTAGAGCGTCTGAATTCTGTCCTAGAACCATCAAGATGTATTGTTCTTGCTGAAAAAGGTGATGGCGGATCATCTGACGCGGAAAAAGATGATCGCATCATTGTAGCCCACGATCAATTTCGAATTTTCGCCACAATGAATCCAGGAGGTGACTATGGTAAAAGAGAGTTGAGTCCAGCTTTACGAAGTCGTTTCACAGAAATCTGGGTGCCTTCTCTCAAAGAAAGAAGCGATTTTGAGATTGTGATGGGTAGATCATTTACACTTAGTCTGGGAAAACAAATTAACTTCGACCAATCGTCAATAGTCACCCGCATTCTTGATTATGTCGAGTGGTTTAATACGGACATTTGCGGTGCGACTTCAAGCCCGTTTTCTGGTTTTTCTCTCTCGTTACGAGATATTCTTTCTTGGGTAAATTTTATTGTTGAGGCAAGAAAATCAAACGCAAAACTCACAATATCAGATGCACTATATCATGGTGCATGCCTCATGCATCTCGATGGCCTAGGATTGGGATCAGGCCTTGCTTCAGATTCCTCAACTGCGCTTAAGGTGAAAGCAGAACAACATCTCATTGGTCTTATAGAAGGAAACATTTCCAACGCCCACAGTGTTGATGAACCGATTTGTATCCAGGAGGAAAAATTTGGCGTCTTCCCGTACTTCATCAAGCTTGGAGTAGCTAATATTCCGAAGTCAACTTTCAATATGACAGCTCCAACAACATCCCTGAATGCATTTCGTGTTTTACGAGCAATGCAGCTTAAGAAACCCATTCTTCTAGAAGGATCCCCTGGAGTTGGAAAGACATCCTTAGTCAGCGCTCTTGCATCTGCATCTGGTAATAAACTTGTGCGAATCAATCTTTCAGAACAAACTGATATCTCTGACTTGATGGGCAGTGATCTACCGGTGGAAAATTCAACGAGTAATGGACCTTCTTTCGAGTGGTGCGACGGAGTTTTGCTGACAGCCATTAAAGAAGGTAGCTGGGTTCTCCTAGATGAGCTCAACCTGGCGTCCCAAGCTGTACTAGAAGGACTAAATAGTTGTCTGGACCATCGTGCCACGATGTACATCCCAGAACTTGGAAAGTCATTTGAATGCCCTCCCACTTTCCGTGTTTTTGCGGCTCAAAATCCATTGGGTCAAGGAGGAGGTCGAAAGGGACTTCCGAAGTCATTTCTAAATAGGTTCACAAAGGTATATGTTGATGCTCTGACTGATTCAGATCTCCGTTCTATTGTGTCTTCACGATTCAAATCATTCTCGGAAGACTTTGTAAATCAAATCATCGATTTCAACAATGACATCCACCGCGAAGTAGTTGACCTTCAAGAATACGGGTCTGATGGTGGTCCTTGGGAATTCAATCTACGTGACGTATTTCGTTGGTGCGAATTGATAGAAGCAGGACATTCATCGTACGCAGCAGGTGCTCGTGACCTATACTACCAACGGTTTCGAACACAGGATGATAGGGATAAACTGGATAAAACGTTTCAGAAACATTTTGGATGCTCGATGCTTCCAAAAGGTTCTCTGGAGTTTGAAATTCTGGATTCGAGTGTTCGAATTGGTGAGACTTATCTGAGTCGCCTTGGCCAATTAGCCCAAATGCAACAGGGTGATAGACTTATGCGAGCGTCAGACCTACTATTCTCACGACTTATTCCAATGGAAGCAGTAGCACGCTGTATCAATTTAAGATGGCCGTGCCTTCTTGTTGGCGGAAGTGGGACTGGGAAGACCTCGATAGTATCGAGTTTAGCAGATCTCTGCAATGCAACTCTTGTTGAGCATTGCTTATCTCCGTCCTCTGACGTAGCAGAGCTTATAGGTGGATTTGAACAAAGCGAAACTATGTCAAAAGATATCCAGATTATCAAAGAAGTCTGCGCGTTGGCAAATAGCGTCATAGGTACCGACGCTTTCAAGTCGCGGAACTCTAAAACATGCTGGGATATCACTGTAGAGTTACAGAGATACATAGAAAACTGGGAAAACTCCACTCTTTCATACGAGGATCAAATGAATTTTCCGTGGAAAGAAGTAAGTGATCTGTCTGAGGTACTTCTATCAGTTATTGAAGAAAATCCTGATCTATCCTGCTTTCATGATCCTGTAAAAGGTATCAAAGAAAGAACTCTTATTCAACTTACCAAGAAGCAAAAATCGGCTCAAAACCAGGAAGACTCTGCTCATTTCGTATGGCGCAATGGTGTGCTGGTAGAGGCGTTAGTGAAAGGCCATTGGTTGTTACTTGAAAATGCAAATCTTTGCCCGTCGTCTGTGCTTGACAGACTGAATTCGGTCACAGAACGCGATGGATTCTTACTTCTGTCCGAGTCAGGGACGCAGGAAGGGGAAGACAACACTCAAGCTCATCGGGTAATCAGACCACACAAAAACTTTCGAATATTCTTTACGATGAATGCTGCTAATGGTGAAATATCGCGTGCAATGAGAAATCGGTGCGTAGAAATTTCTCTCTTGGAGTCTACAATGCAGAGTCCTTTGAAACCAAATGCACCTATTTCGTCAGACATATTTTCCAAAGTGCAGATGGTTGACTTTCTTAGCATAATGCGCTGTGCTCGAATTCGTTCCATAGAGGTGGCATCTACAATTATCCAGGCATGCTTGAATGAGTTCATGCAATCATCAACTTTTGAGGAACCTCCGAATTTGAGGAGTGTATTTGAGTCTGTCCATATTTTGCCAAGTCTGCTTCGTCGAGGTTTGAATCCTCGAGCAGCAGGACGAAATTTTATGCAGCTTTCTTTCGAAGTGGATGAGTCCGCTGTAACAATGGATTTCGCTGTAGGCATTTTTTGTACAAGTCGAGCCATAGATGCTACTCCGCTACCGGGGAACTTGTTGTTCAAGTCTGTGAGGAGCGGAAATGAAGCCCCTTTGATGAATTTGGCATGGCAGGCTCGGCTTCTGCGACTTTTTGCAACAGAAAAATCGAATGTACAGGGTGTGATGACTAATCTTGGCCTCCTGAATTCATCAGAAACAGATCAAATCGACCGATCCATTTTTGTTTTCCCTTCCTTTCACGAATTACAGTATATCTTGTCTCAATTGTTTCTCAAGTCGAAATCATTCCAAGAACTTAAACTTAGGGCTTCCACAATGGTTGGATTCAGAAGTCCATTATGGTATACAATCCAATGGATGGCGTCAGACTTGGGAAGATCACTCTCTCGAACAAGAAACGTAATAGAAACAACTCACCTTGATGACTGCGCGAGTTTTGTGTGGCTGCGATTGCACCAGCGGTTTGTTGAACACCTGTGGAAAACAAATTTGGCGAGGAGACATACTGTTCTTGATTCAATTGAAGATCTGGTAGTCCTTGAAGCTTCTTACTACATGCACGAGAATCTCCTCGACGGATCTACAGTACCATGTTCAGTCACCGGTTTGCTGTATAGATTCTTCATTGCAATTGATCATTGGACAAATAATGTTCTCGTTGCCAATGAAACGATCTTCATAAAAATACTCCCCAAACTGAGAACTGTCTTGGACGAGAGAGACAAGCTTTGGACTCTTCTGAAAAACCTCCCACTCAATGTAAATGTTATGAACGGGTTTTCTGCCTTTGATGAAAGTGAATTCATTGTTCAGTGGCAATGGCTCCAAAAGATGATACCAAAAATTGAATTTCGAAATTCCTGCGTACAAGGGTGGCAACAAGTAGAAATCTTGGTTGACGCTATTGACAGAGCCATTTATGGAGGCCCTCGGCCTACTTGGTCAACTCGTGGCGTAAGAAAGAAAATGATGAGCCCTCTTGTGCCTCGTGAAGCTAAGCATTGGGAGGATCTATTTTCCCTCGAAGCCCTTGCCCATGGATGTTCCCTTGTACGTGACCACCGCTTTGACCCTTTCCAAAAGAATGGAAATCTAATTGATCTCAATCAGCTAATGGGAGTAGGCCATCCGAGCCTTTACATCACTGTTGAAGAGAAAAACCAGCTCCTTGCAGCAATTTGTACATCACAAGTGTCATGGACAAATTCAGAATCTAATGGAAGAACATGGATTGAAGAGATTAACTTTCCTCTAAAAATGAAAGAAGTTTTTGGAAAACAAAAAGATTCTTTTGAAATAGAAATGAAGTCAGCAAGCGTTGATATGGATATTCAAACTGTCGACAATCAGGTTGACCCTAAATTTCTTGAAGAGCTGAGGGATGTCTCCGCCACTACAACGTCAAAGATTGATGGATATTGTAATCTGATGGCAAGGCTTCTCACTTGTTTCGGGAACTTTCAGCTTTCTGCATTGGCTGAATTTTGGTGCGTTCATCAAGAAGTTTATTTGTGCGGTCAATTGTCGAAACTTTTACTTGAATCAAAGGACGAGACAAGTTTTAAAAATGGGCTTATTTGTTTGAAAAAAGGTATGACAAGTCTTGTGGACAATGTAATTTCAAGAACGATATGGACAATAAGTGATATGCGGACTTTTCAACTTTTAATCTGGGCATTGGAAGGAAAGGCCGCAGATGAGAAATCTTTGCGTGCTCTCCTGCGATCTCTTCTACCGACGATGCTGTCAACTATATCCCGCCACTCCTTCACAGGGTCCTTTGTCTGTAAGAACCCGATTTCTTCGTCTCTTGAGATGCCAGATATGTGGTCAACTGATGATGTTCAGAGTGACATTTTAATCAACAATTTCGATGTAACTTACAAGGAATCTGTTATCGGGAATGCAAGACTTCGCCAACCAGTCCGCACTGAAATTTTGCTGAAGATGATTGGAATTCAACTATCGTTCGCTACGAAGCCCTCCAGGAAAAAGTTTTATACAATTGAAAATGCAGTTCATCGTGAGCATCAGTCGAAAGAAATATTGAGTATGCTCTCGACCCTCTTTATTTCTCCCTCAAATGCACGGTTGTATGTTTATCACTATACATTATTTGACATTTTATCTGCTGTCAATGACCTTTATCAGGATCATACAATGAACGAAGTGTTGTCTCTCGTTAAGAATACAAATGCTTTGGCCGAATCAACTTTTGAGCAAATCAAATCTGCTGGTGAAAGAATCAATAACAATTTGTTCAGTCTATTTTGGCATGATTTGCTCCTGCCCTTGTTAAAATCTATGCATCTTGCATGGCTGGAAGACGACAACACAGTTGAATATGACAAACAGTGCTCTCGAGCATCGATCTTTCTTGGATTATTGAGGCTCAATCTGCTCGCACCATGCAGTCCATTGGATCCGGGAACGGCTCCTCTTGCAAAAGTGTCGCTGATCACAAAACAATTAGTCTGTATACAATCAAGGCTCATAGCGACAAGGCTCAATAGTGGCTTTGTTCAGGGAAATTTTGCTCCAGACACTGATGCAACTAGATCTCTCCTTGAGAGTGCCGAATATCTATCGAAAAAGAAAGCATCGCAGCAGAAAAAGGTAATAGAACGAATTGAGTCTGCTCCTGCCTTCAATGAGTTATTTCGAGAAACTAGGGAATTTTTGAAGACAGCATCGGGAAATGCTACTGTACTTGATCTTCTAGAGAAATTACCTTTAATAGGGACTAACGAAAACATGGCCGGGAGTATCGAGCGACGTGCTGAAAATTGGCAGCGCACTGCTGCCGCATTTTGTAGACGACTGTCAGACGATTTCGGTGCGTATGAGGACGTAACTACATCTATAATAGATTCTGTTCGAATGATACAAGATGGGTTATTTGATTTGACACATCAAAAACTAAGGTCAGATGAAAAACAAGAACAATTCTGGGGAAGCGTTTTCGATGAGTTGTATAAGTATCCGATGCAACAAGACGCGAATTCCATTAAAGTGCTTCATGGTGCAACAGGAATTCAGAAGTTTGAGTCAAATTTAGAATGTACGAAGGCCTTGTCGATTGCAATTTTGGCGCGTCTATTCCTCAAGAACGAAACTGTGGGATTGGACGAAGATGAGATAGTGGTTTGCTCCCGTTTGTTCACGAGCGTGACAAGTGCATATGATGGGTTCGTTGGTGAGAAAGAAGACTCCAGTTTGGAGGAAATGCAGGAAAGAGCTTTCAGAGAACAATTTCCTGATCATCGAAAAGAATTCAGTGCTATCTTACAAGACACATCAGAAGATTTAGATGAAGAAGATACCATCAATGCTACTAGCGAAGACGAGCTTGGTACCAAGATGGAGGACAGGAGTCTAACAGAAACGGAAATTGAATTGCTGTATCAAATTTACAATGGTATTTTCTCTGGGAAGAAAATTTTCCATTTAGATTCTATTCGAAAGATTGCTTATCATTCGTCTTACGCCGCTGCCCACGAGTTGCAGGAAAATTACGGAAATTCTGCTAACTCTCGGCTAAGATCAGAATTGATGGGAGGACATGCCTTCGCTATTTGTCTCTCGTCAGTTCCTAAGGGTAAATTGACCGTACCATACTCTCATTTCCGACAATCGTCCACAGTCGTAGACTTCCATAACGAAGCATGCCCTKCAATGGCTCTATCAGCAGCGAGGCCACTTGCGACGCTCATGGCTCGTACTACCCAGCTACTTACAGCGTTTCCTGGTCACTCAATCTTGATTGGTTTGGGCAAAATCTGCGAAAAAGTGCACAAACTCAATATAATGACAACTCCAATTGGCAAAGTAATGACGGGCCTTGAGGTCATTCTCAAGCAAGCCCAAGACTGGGAGCAGCATGCGAGTGAAAAGGTTAAAATTGGATCACCACTTGAAGCCATTGGGCGTCTCATTTCGGAATGGAGGAAGTTTGAATTAGAGAGCTGGGGAAAATTAATCCAAGGACGACATCTTAGACACACTAAGAGAACACAGCAACACTGGCTACGGTTACGTGGCATTCTTGATGTGCTACCTCTCCAAGATCATGGTCAAGACATACATAATAATTCTAACCTCGTCATCACAAGAATAGGTTGCAGCACTCCACAATGGGTGTGGAAAGGATCTTCCAGTACTGGTTCTGAGCTATTTGACTTGTTTGGTGACGCATACCTGGAAAAGCTGAAAGATCTCGTAAAGGCACTTGATACTTTCATGCTAACATCCACGTTAGGAGAATTCGAAGAGCGACTTCGAATATTGAGAACATGTGCCGACGAAAGCTCAACGATTCTTGGTGGCATCGAAACGGAATCATTATATCAGTTACAGCAATCGAGGATATTGGACTCAATTTGCACGTATTATGAGCAATATTTGCCGAGATTGGTCCAGAAATTGGCGGACCTGAGGGCACCAGTAGAAGAAAAGCTGAAGAACGAGACTAAACTTGCCAAGTGGGATAATCAGTCGTACTATGCACTCGCAGAATCCACGGAGAGAAACCAACGTAAATTGATGAAAATTCTGTCGGAATTCGACGAGTCATTAAACCTCAATGTAGGCATTATAATTCAGGAGGAGGGTTGTTCAGGACTGCGTTCCAGTATCGAGGCACACGACGAGTTCTGTGCGACCTTCCCATCTTTTACATCCATGTTTCCGATGCAGGGCTTAAAAACAGAATATGCGTCCAAGTCAAGTTCCAACACACAATTTTCCTTTGACCTCGTAATGGTTGACGAAGGACTGATCAATTATCCAAGAGATGGGCATGTATGGAAGATATCGAAGTATGCGCAGAAAATGAAGAGGTTGCATGCGAAATATTGTAAGAATCCTGTCGAGTCAACCCTACGTTTGGGTGTCAATACAGCTAGGTCTTTTTGCCAGGCAATATTCGATCGAGTCGAGTCACTTCGAGAAAACAGTACCAGACCTATGAAAGAGCGAGCTCTTGTGGATCTTTTCCGTGAGTTGAAACAAAACGGATTGACAACTACGAAGTGGTCAACACCAAGTCAGTTGAAGGACATCGAGCAAATATTCCTCTTGCCGACACCCAAACTTGATGTAGAAGGAGGAAGTGAAATGTGTGGCGCAGCTTTAAATAGAGCCGAGCAATATTATGTGAAGTGTATCTCTGAAGTACATGCATTGAGGTCTGAAACCATGATGTTGGGTAGTAAGCATATGAGTAAGCGTGAAATGGATTCAATGGTCAATCTAAGCTACAGTGGTATTCATCTATTAACCCAGCAACGATGCCTATTAACGAAACTTCTGTGCGAGAACCGTCGTTTGAAAGAATGGATTACATCTGTACAAAGTTGCAAGCAAAGCTTGCCGCCTTATCAGTCACAATTGGAAAGGGCTTTGAAGTCATTTCGAAAGCGACGAGCTTTCGCTTTCGAAAGTTTACGGCAACTCACTCTTCTTTTGCAATCGACCAAACCCTTTGTAAGCGGAGACGAGAAAAGTAATTGGATACGCGATACTATATCAAACCTTGAATCGCTTCAACCATCGGGTACTAAGAAACAATATGATTACTTTGTCACCTGGGACACACTGCAAGAAATTGAAAAGGAGAAAATGGTATTACGACAGGCAATGGAATTTGTTGAAGAGAGTTTTCGCCAGTGCAAAGACCTTTCATGCCTCCCGTTGGATCCGTTTGATGCATGCCTTAAAAACATCAAAGATGCACACGCATCAGCAATAGCTTGCACTGAGATTTCAAAGAAGTCAAATAAAATGCGTATGGAAATGCTGGCACCAAATTCGGCGGGATTTTCCGAAAAGATATCGTTGCTCATAGAAAAGGTACTTGTGACTTATCAAAATTTGAACAAAGAATCAAACTGTAATGATCGGTCTCAAGAAGACACACGAAATGACGACGACGATCAACCTTGGTGTGATCTTGCTATCTGGGATTGTCACAAAAACTTCCTGAAATCGTATTCCAACTTGAATATGAAACAGCTTAATCGACATCTTTTTGATTTGATTGAGGATCTACGCGAACTTCACAATGACGAATCTTTCTCAATTGATGATCGTGTCTGCTGTATTCAATTAGTATCAAATACAAGCGTCCTTGTTGCGTATTTGCATCAGTTGTCGCAATCTTTGCTTCAAGATTACTTGCATTTTTATATGTCGACTGCAAAGTTAAATTATGTCGTACTGCGACTGTTCAGATCCTTGGTTGCAAAAGGTTACTGCTCGGACAAAACAGCTGAAGAAGATGGAGAGGGCGAAGGGGACATCAAGGGAATGACCTTCGATGATGACAACGATGGTACTGGAATGGGAGAAGGTGACGGTAAAAAAGATGTCACCGATCAAATTGAGAATGAAGATCAATTGGCGGGATTGAAATCTGACACGGATAACGAAGATGAGAAGAAGCAAGACGAGTCAAAACAATTGAACGAAGAGGAAGAAGATCAAGGAATGGAAATGGAGGGTGACTTCGATGGGGAAATGTTCGACTTACCAGAGAAACCACAGGATGAGAATGAAATGGAGGAACAGGAGGGAGAGGAACTAGATACTGAAATGGGAGAAGATACAAATCAGGACGACCAAGTAGTCGATGAAAAAATGTGGAATGACAGTGATGATGAAGATGACATCAACCAAGACGAAGAGAAATTTGAAGAAGATGGAGGAGTCAAAGGAGAAGCTCTTGAGGATATGATGCGAACCAAAGACGAAGATGAAGAAGGAGATGAACCAGATGACGGAGATAAAAATCCTTCAAGTCAGGATGCAGAGGAAAATAATATCGAGGCTGACCCCGACGAAGGCGAAGATAAACAGGATGACCAAAGAATAAACGAGGACACCGAAGACCGGTATGAAGATGACCACGACGTTAACGTAAGAGGTGACGAAAACGAAGAGGAACCCCAAGAAGATGGCGACGACCAAATGCAACTGGATGAGAACCTTGAGCTAGACGATGAAGACATAGATAATGGTGAGGACGAAACTGGGGCGGAAGATACTGGTGGAAATGACGAGACTGGTTCTGTTTCTGACGGACCGGAAGATTACGATGAAACCCTTGGTGAGAATGATTCTGATAAGGAAGATGAAAACGAAATTGAGAACGAAGAAGCAGAAGACGAGAAGGCAGCAAATCAAGCGGAAGGACCAATGGACTTAGAAAATGAAGCAGGCGAAGAGCCAGAAAAGGATGAGGACAAGACAGACGAACCGCCAGTAGACAAATCGAGTGAAGACCCCCCAGCTGAAGAGGCCCACGGAATTCGTTCAAAAGATGGAACCGATGCAATTGTCGACGATGGCGATGAAGTTGACGAAGAGGAAGATGCGAACGAAGAAAATGAAGCTATTGGAAACCCTTCTGGTGGAAAATCAGATAGTAACCAAGCAGACATGGACGGCAATGATGGCGGTGGATACAGCGAAGATCAGGTAAACGAAAATAACGATACAAATTCCAAAGATAGTTCTCGCGATATTCCAAATCCATTCAAAGATCCTGGAGATGCTTCTAAATTTTGGCACAGAAAACTGAATATAATTGACACAAATGATTCTCCAGATGAGCCCAATTCAGAAAATATCGAAATGGACGACAAAGATGATTCTCAAAACGAAAAAGATGGCGACTACGAATACTCCGGAGACCCGAATGATTCAACTCAGGTTCTTGGAGAAGTCAAGGAGGAGGAAGCCGTGGAAATGGACCTTGAGGATAACGCAGATGATAAAGATATGGATGAAGACAAGGGTGAAGACCAAACAGAAAAGGTAGAAAACGAGGCTGACATGACAAAACAAAAAAAGAATGAGAAAAGCCAGTCCCGGCAAAAGAATCCAAAATCTCTTATGGATCAAGAAGAGCAAATCAATGACAACGACCTCAATGAGGAAGGTTCTATTATGGATGAAGCGGTAAAAGAAGAATCTGAAGGTGAGGATACGGTAGAAGAAGACGAAGATTCAGACAATGATAATTTAGGAAGTCGTGTTGTGTCTGATCTTTCCAAGCTAAAAATGGAAGGGGAGCAGCCCTTAGCTGAAACTAGCTCTCGACTTGTTCAAGATGAATACATGTCAAAACTCACAAGCTTTGAAGCTGAAGAAGCTCGGTCGCATTGGCTGAGCATTCAAGGCGAAACTCAAAACTTATCCAGAAGACTCTGCGAAAAGCTTCGGCTGGTAATGGAACCATTGGTTGCATCAAAACTTCGGGGAGACTATCGAACTGGAAAACGAATCAACATGAAACGCGTCATTGGATACATTGCGAGTGGATACCGAAAAGATAAAATATGGTTACGCAGAACAAAGCCTGCGAAACGCAATTATCGAGTTCTCCTGGCCGTCGATGATTCTGAGAGTATGAACAAGTCAGGAGCAGGTGAAATTGCGCTGCATGCGATGGCCACTGTAGCAGTTGGAATGAATCAGCTAGAGATTGGTGAACTTGGCGTAGCAAGTTTTGGCGATGATATGAAACTCGTGCATCCTTTCCACATGCCTTTCACATCTGAATCTGGAGTAAGTGTCGTCCGCAATTTCAAGTTCGAACAGCAACGCACCCGCATTGCAATGTGTGTTGAAAGTGCTATGGCAGCTCTTGACGATTCTGGAGATCAGTCTTCCATGCAACTTGTGTTCCTCATTAGTGACGGGAGGATCGAACGAGATAGCAGAGCAGCCTTAAAGCGTCTGATTCGAGAGATGATGGAACGCAATATTCTGCTTGCTATGATAATTGTAGAGGGGAAAGGGAAAAAGAAAGACACTATATTGAACATGAAAGAGGTCACGTTTGAAAAAGGGAAGCCAGTGGTTAAGCGGTTTATGGATGATTATCCATTTCCTTACTACATCGTCCTGGACGATGTGGCGTCATTACCCGAGGTACTGGGCGATTCATTGAAGCAGTGGTTTGAAATGCTTACTCAATTGCAGAGATCCTAACCAAATTTACAAAACTGAAATGATCAAGAAAGAGACATACTTGAGCAATTATTTTTGGCAATTGTTTAAATTTAAATTTTCAGTGTGTGCGTGTGCGTGTGTGTATGCATATGTGTACGGATGTGAAGTGCATCGTACACATCAATGGTTCAAACGGAGAAAGAATAGAATATGACTATGCCGCGTTATCGAGTCGCGTAATAATGCGCATTGCGTGAAACTTCGCGGCTCTTTCTCTGCCTCGATCCTGCTGACATTTGAAATCGTTGACCGAGCCCTTGAGGTCTTCCATCACCATCGGTTCCTGCTGTGTCTTCCTGCTACTAGTTGCGAATGCCTCTCCTCCGCTTGACACGAGAAAGCTTCTGGCTTCATGTTTTCCGAATGTCTCGTCATCCCTCCTGTTTCTTCGGGTTGCTTGTATCATCATTGACTGCACACGACGATTGGCGTTCTTTTCTCGTTCTTGATCGAAGGCACTCTTGTCCAAGAATTGTCGTCTGAGCTTTTCTTGCGACCTTCGGTCGGATTTTTCCGCTTCCTTTTGCAGACCTTGACCACCGAGCTCACTCGGAAGAGCAGGTGTCTGCAGGGAAGAAGGAGGAGTGGAGGGGGGCGACGACCGAATTTCTACAGACGTTTTGCTGTTGGGACTCCCATGGATAGAGGCATGCGACTGCGGAGAAATCGTAGCATAGTTCGAAGACGACGGTGAAGCGTTCCATTGTCCAGGACTTATCATAGGCGACTGGTAGTAGTTACCATCGCTGTTGACAGGTGAATTATTGTCATGAGAATATTGTTGACCATAGTGGCCATTATCGTACGACATTGGTCCTTCCATCATGGTGGTTTGCTTCTATTAAGCTGTACTATTTTGTTCAGTATACGTAGATGCTTTCGAGATATTCCKGTGAATATTGTGTCAAGGTCGAAGGCGTTGCGAACGAGCATCTTTTGAAACACACATGGTGCAAACTGCTTGTCAAATTAAAATCCGCACACTTGAGGTATTTTTGTCCATACTCTGGACAGATCGTGTAACACGATTGCTTTTGACAGCCAAACGGGACTTCAATTTGGTTTGAGGTACCTGTACTCGTACGGCAACGTACCATGAACCGTATCTACTGTGCGGTACGAGATACGGTACTGTAGGTCATGAAGAACTTCTGTTCTTCACACAAAGGTTCGAGAAGATGCGAAGCACCGAATGGATGCAAAATACTTGTATTTTTGTACTTGTTTCTGCTCGTACGGTAAATGGTACATAATCCTACGGTACGAATTCAAGAGAGCCCCGGATCGCGCGTTTTTAATTTGCGCGATTGCCAGACTACTACTACTAGTACTTCTAGTAAAAAAAAAGCTTTATTGGTGACAATACTACCGTAGTACTACTAGTACCGGTATTAGTAGTAGTAGTAAATGAAAATTGTACTATTAGTACTACTAATTTTAGTAGTGTACTACTACTAGCATAGGATGATGATGAAGGTCATGCACAGCAGAGTGTCATCTGCCACTCCTACTAGTACTACTACTACTACTACTACTACTACTACTACTACTAMTACTAATACTGCAAATTACCACTACTACTACTACTAGTAGTAGTAGTGTTGCCTTACTAGTAAATTAAGGTCACACTGAATTGTTGCATAGTAGTAGTAGTAGTGGATGCTCCTCCTCTACTACTACTACTACTAGCTACTATGAAGCAGCAGCATTGTTGCCAAAGAGGATAGTAGTAGTAGTACTACTACTAGTACTAGCTTGTATACAACAAGAATCAGGAACTACTAGTAGTACTAAGAAACAAACAACCAGTACTACTACTAGTAATAGTATGGAATGGAATTGAGGAGGAGGAGTTTGAAGATGATGACATTAACAACAACAACCATCCTCACCATCCAGCAGCACATCATCATCATTCTTGTTTCTTCTTCTTCTTCTTCTTGTGGTCCTCGTCGTCATCATCCTCCTCCTCCACCAAATACTAGTACTAGTGCTAGTGCTACTACTAGTAGTAGTACTAGTATAGAAGAATGACAACAAATTAAAGGAACTAATTCCCACTCAGTTCAGTTCTGAAGGATGGATGGTGCAAACAGCAGCTATGTGGATATGAGAATGATGAGGACCTGCTGAAAATGCGGACAACAACAACAACAAGTAGTATTACAACGTACCGTACGGTAGGATCGCACTTACAACGAAGTTTACTACCGTACAGTAGTTCTCGTACTCGGTATTCTACTCCGGTAAGAATTGAAGAGCATCGAAAAAGAGGTACTTACTGTAGTACGGTATGCAGAAAAGCGGCAAAATGGTTCGCATGATCTGATTTCCGCGCATACCGATTTTGGAGCTGTTTCTAGCGTCTCATTTTTTCATTCGTTACAAAAGTAAAGAGTTTGAATTTTCTGGGCCTACAATGAAGACAGCTAGAGACTGTGTTGTCGTTATTCCCACTTGCGAATTTAATTATTTGAAAACCGACGTTTGAATAGAGTGAGTAGTTTTGAATGAAGGGGCGCCAAAACCTAGCCCATTGATTTGAAATTGACCGTTTGATGTCCCGCAACGACATTCCGTTGCAGCCTTATCAGTGAAGACAGAAGCAAGATGCTCAATCAAATCCTACCCAAACTAGCGACAACACAGTTGGTCTTCCCGGACACACAGCACGAGTACTACTAGGTCTTGATTTTACAAATCTAATTAGCAAACTATTTAGATTCGATCGGGAGAAGCAGATCAAACCATTGTAGCAACAGACCAAACATCTCACTTAATTTCTTCGAACAACATAAGAACGGAAGCCAATCACACAGCATGGAGAACTTTTCTGCAGACGGCAATATCTTATCATCGTTCGTATCAGACGGGCTTCCCTCAGATTTTTTTGTCGACGAATCGGCAATTGGTAAGTGCGGGTATTTAATTTTCCTACTTTACATTGATCCCTTTCACACTTTATTTCACCAGGTGTAATAGCTGTTTGTGACACTAACAAATTATATTTTATTCACGATCAATTTAGGGCCAAGAGAATCTCAACCGGAAACACAATTTGAGATTGATGGCGAGGAGGCTTTCCCGATGCATCGGAAGTTGCTTAGGCGGCGGCACGTACGAAAGCTCCAGAAAAGCAAAGAACGGGAGCGCCAGCGCAAGGAGGAGGAAGAGAGACAGAAGGAATTGACCAGAGATTTGGATCGAAAGCGGAGAGCAGAAAAGCGTCGATCATTGCGCCAAAGGGGAAAGACTTCACAGACGAAGTCGAACGCGAAGCGGAAGCTATATTCCACGGGGTTTAAGGGAATCGAAAATCCTATCACATTACCAGTGCCATTACACGGGAACTCTTACAAAACGGGGACAATCAACCACAACAACAACAGCTGCAACAGCGTTTTGTTGCATTATTTATCATCACCTACTTCTGTCTTGGGTCTTCATCGGACAATCGTTTCGACACCAACCAAATATTCACCACAGGCTATTAGCCACCGTAGTAATGCTATGATGACGGTGTTGTCTGCTGGGTCTAGATCGATCGAAATGGCCTTTCCACGCCAGGCTTCTTTCTCGCTTCCTGAATTTTCTCCTGTTCGGCCTACGAAATTCCGCAAATTACAGCTATGAGAGTGAATTCGAGCCGTAGCCCTTTCCTGTCACCGAAAGAAGTGGAAGCAACAAATCTATCATTTTGATCATTGCGTAACCGCTTGTTTCTATTATCGATTGATCATTATAGATCGTATTTCGTGTTACAGATTTGGGAACTGCATCACCATAATATGAGCAGGATTAAGATGAAATGTCTTGCGTTGTATTGCATCGCATTTTGAAGACTACGTGTGCGTAGCGCATGAAGGGATCCACAACGATGCAATCTTTGGACGGGATGTTATGCTTTGTAAGCTGGCATTCGTGTGACAAAGAGCAAAGCATATTGATAAAGACCATTCTAATAATGCTGGAAATATTTGAGAGGACTAAACCATTGAATGGACCAACGAATCTCTTATTTGATTCCGACGATAACCAAAAGACAAAGAGTCTGCGGTAAATGATCGCTTTCCTATAATACATTGATAATAGTCAACTCAATTATCTACAAATCTATTTTTTCCTCCTCAAATAGAGAACAGAAGACGCCAAAAAGCACGTTGCCGATACCGAAGTTGCAATCGTCAATATTTGCGACCAACGATAAAGTTCGTCGTCTGATATGGATTGCATCCATGGCAATAGGCGCGACGGAGCATCTTTCTCTCGCGCAAGAGATTGCTTGGCTTGAGCTCTTTTCTTGGACTCGGCAGCGACCGTTTCGACCACGGCGTCTGTTTTGCGTTTGCTCGGGCGATCACCCCCGTTCTCGGCCACCACGTCTTCAATGTCTACCGCTTTCGCTTCGTCTTCCTCGTATGCCAGCGCTGCTGCCTTTTTCTCGTCTTTTTCTTTGTTCTTCTTCTGCACTAGTTGCCCGCAGGCCGAAGCAATGTCAGCCCCCATCGTCCTTCGAATCGTCACAAAGGCTCCGTACGACTGGACAATGTTTCGGAACTCCAGCATGTGTTGGTCGGAAGGGCACTGGAGTTTGTCCTTGACGTCCGTCGCGTTGTACGGAATGAGATTGACCACGAGGTGCCGGTTCTCGCATAGTTTCCCCAGTTCGTGGGCGCACTTGAACGAAGACGATTCTCCTTCCAGCATGACGTATTCGATCATGGCTCGTCGTCGAGACGATTCCTTCATGCGCTCTTCCGCCGTGTACGTTTTCAGCGGGTATTGTTGTTCTTCCGATGCCCCCCCGTCTTCCAAAGCAACGAGCTTCGTTTTGTTTTCTCGTTCCCGCTTCTGATTCAGGTATGCCATCATGTGGTTGTCGAGCGCATCGATCAGTCCTTCGATGGGGTATCGCGAAGCGGTCGGAACGATGGCCTCTCTATCCTTTTGATTGGSAGCGTGGAGTGACAAGGCTAGCGAGACCTCGGGGAGTTCCTTTGTCAGTCGTCGAATCTGCGAAATAAGACCCACTGTAGAGACGGTCACCCTGCCGTGGGCCAAATTCCATCGGGATCGGTCGATCATGGTTCGACAGGCTTCCGTAACGTTGTTGTAGTTGTCAAGGGGTTCTCCCATGCCCATGAAGACCACGTTCCGCACCGACTCGAGCCGTTTCTCCTTTTTCTTCCCGTTTTCATTGCTGTTGCCGAGAGCACTGCTGTTTTCTTCGTCGTCCTTCGCTTCCTCGATGCGGGCGTTGCTCTCTTCCGCCAGCAACCGATCGGCATGCACCAATTGCTCCAGGATTTCGCCGCTKGTGAGATTTCCGGACAGCCCCATGGTTCCCGTCGCACAGAAGGTGCATCCCATGGCGCAGCCGCATTGCGACGAGACGCACAAACTGGCCCTGCCCGCTCCCTTTTGCAGGTATCGCATCAACACGGATTCAACGACGAAGCCATCGTACAGTTCGACGATCAGCTTGGTCGTCGATTTGTCGGCAGAAGTAAATTGTTCCTTCACACGTGACGTGGTGTTGACAAAGTCGCGAGTCGAGGCAATGAAATCAAGAAGAGATTTTGGAAGCGACATTTTGTTTTTCGTCTTCTTTTTCTTCTTTAGGTTGGGGTTCGCTTGCGGTTGCAATTGCGATTGGGATGGTCGGGCATTGTCTCTTCCGTCGTTGGCGTAGTAGTTTTCCACGAACTCTGGGAGTGGAGGGTAGCGTTGTTTGTGCAAAGCTTTGTAGAATTCATCGATGTGCATGCGTTTGACCGAGATGCCAGCTTCTTCCAGGGCTTCCGTCAAGGCTTTGCGATCGAGAATCGAATTTGGGCTGGGAGCCTTGCGTCTCCCCTTAACCTTGCCTTCGTACCCCATGATGTTTCAACAAAAATATTTGGCCAGCGAACACGCCAAACAAATTTAAAATCCGGTGTAAAGGATGCGAAATTCGAAAAATCGAGGCAGGTTGCTTCGACTATTCTTCACTACCGCAGAGTTTGAAAGTTCCGGGTCGACGCTGTTGTGAATAACTAAAATTATTTACTTGTTGGAGGGAGGAAACATGTAGTAAGTTATTGCTGAAAGTACTCGTACTTGTACGAGCAAAAAGTCGTTCCGCACCATGGGGTTCTTCGTTGTCAGAACGAAGGCAGAAAATTGAAGAGTGGTTTGAAAAATCTCAAAACGGTTAGACTGACAGACCTTTTGGTAATGGATGAAGGGGAATGGGCTGCTGAAGTGCATACCGTACGGTAGTACTACTACCACTAGTAGTAGTACTAATAGCAGTTCTGCTGTGTGTACGCAGTGTCGAGTGCAAGGGAGAGGTAGACAAAATAAAATTAAAAGAATGAAGAAGAAGGCAATCATTTAGTAAATCACCAGCCTGCCTGTTTCTTGTTTCTGAAACAGTACTACTAGTAGTAGTAGTACTACTATGAATGGTGGAGGAATTCATTCTTCTTGGTGATTTGTTCGCTTCTTCTTCTTCTTACTACGTCACACAAACCGATATAATGGTGTTTTAAGTTTCCTGCGTGCA
>CAACVS010000134.1:6915-40948 GCA_900660405.1 Pseudo-nitzschia multistriata
CTGGATTCATTGCTGCTGGATTCGTTGCTGCTGGATTCGTTGCAGCGATTTGTTGCTGTGTTATTCGTGTTGTTATTCCGTGTTATTCGTGGCGGTGTTACGTGTGGTGCTATCCTGCATAAAAGAGCAATGTTAGATAGCTGTTAAGAAATAGTAGTAAGCAGTATTCCTATTAACACAGTTAGCAAYACCCCCWGTACCAGTAGTATTGGGCCTGAGGTGCTTGTAGGAATCAGTAGTAAGGAGTTCGTGTGGAGGTGTTTATTTCCAGTAGTAAGCAGTACTCTTAGTACTGTCGACTTCCAGGTTTTTTGTTGTACCTTCATTTTCCAGTAGTTAGCACTCTTACGAGTACTCCGAAGTACTTGTAAAWTAAGCAGTACTCGTGTACTTCAAAATTTCACTAAGTTTTTTGGTAGTTTCCCCTCCAGTAGTAAGCCTCTCTCTTATAAATACTTGTGTTTCAGCGAGTTGGCGATAATTTGTGTGTGTGTAGAATCCTACGCACTTTGTACTGTGTATATATTATTGTATATTTTGTTACATGTACCCACACGGTACGAACAGAAAAAAGAGCGTGTCATCCCAAAATTTCAAGCTAGTTTTTGTTACCTCTAGAAGGGAAGATGGTGGATGGATGACTTGTGGATTCTTCCCCAACCCCAACCCCAACCCCAATCTGTCAAAAAACTGTCGACCAACAAGCCACTAGTATGGTTCGTACTATCAAAATGGATTCTGGACTTTCACACATTGAGGGCAAAAGCACCATCGGCATGCATGTACCGTACATATGGTCGACCCAAAGCGGGGCTCTGCGATACCGCTACCAGCCAACGCACCATCGATGCAGAAGAGGATGCAGTAGAGGACCGTAGCTTTCTTGGCCGCAACCACACGTTGTGAACGAACGCCAGTCGCTTCGGTTCCGTGTCTTGCCTAGCGAATCTCGTCTTTGGAACGCGCCGAATTTGCTGCCGCCTCACGGAGTTTGTTCTGTGTCCCCGTTGCACCGTACAAATAAGTCAAGGAAGAGGCACACCATGGCCGGCTCTCCGGCCCTTCCCCGCCAACAGGGAATTTCCCGAGCGGCGGACCAGAGCCTCCCGGGGGATCGGGATGGTCCCGGTCCTTCGTCTTCTTCCGTCCCGGAGGTGCCGTGCCTCGGCAACCTACGGCACGTGGCACCGTATTTCGTCGAGCGGGCGCTCCCGGTGGGCAGGCTAGCTGCGGGAAGAACCGTCGGGAAGGCCCTGGGGATCGGAGGCGGCGGGGAGAAGAAGGAGCGAAGCTTCCCCGGGAGCATCGTGAAAAACGCCGCGCTGAGGGACTGGTGGCAGGCGGAGCTCTCCGGGGGGCGGCTCTGGCTCCCGGAGGAAACCCGCGCACCGGCCGCGAAGATGGCAGCGAGAAAGGGACCACCGTCGTTCCCTCAACAACCGATGCGAATCCAACACAGGCACGTCAACCGAGGATCGCGGCGACCCCCGGCCACGTCGTCCGAGCCGGCGAGGTCCTGAGGGGCCGCTACCACTTCCACGAGCAGTCGGTCCTCGACCAGCCACCATGGGCCCGGTTAGACGAGTGGGAGGTGATCCGAGAGGAAGCTTCACGGTAGCAACAGCAAAACGATCTGAAGCAGTCTCCTTCCTCTTTCAATGATGGCATAACATCGTAAGAATCGCTCAGAAAAGATTGCATTATAGTTGGAATGCGGTGTAAACAAGAGCTGCAATACGAATCTGCTTTTGACCATTACATTTATTGCGATCAAGTTTGAGCAGTCTCCTAATCGATGTCCCTGAAGTTTTCACAAAGGACGAAAAAGCAAAAGTTCAGCGGCCCTAAAATATTATGGTGCTCAATTTAGAAAATAGATACTACATGTAGGCGCGAATTCGCAAAATGCCATTAAATAATAGCAGCCAATGCGACGGCTACCAGGGCAGCAGCCGCAATGGCACGCTCTTCGGTGGAATCAACATTGTATGCGGACGCGCTGAGGCTGCCGATGCGATCGGCATCGAAACGGTCCAAGTCAAGACTGACAGAGGTGACAAAGGAGCTGCTGCCGGGCTCCTCGGGAGAACCTTCCTGGAGTCCACGAGATTTGGCCGCGAAACTTGCGTTCAAACGGCGACCTTGACCTTGAGGAGCTGCAGGTTTCTTGTATAAGGTACACTGTTCAGGTCCTGAAATAGTCTTGCACAACTCCGCATACTCCTCATTACCAAGGTAATATCCTGTCGTCTGAAAGCCATCTTGTAAAAGAGCGTTGTAAGCATCAAAGTGATTTGCTACCCCATGAGTGTAAGCACAAATAATCAAAGGTTCTTCAAAAGTTGTTGGCGCATTAAAAGTAAACTTCAATGCTTCTGGAAATTGAGGGTCGAATGTATGCTTCGTCCAAAAATCGTCCAGAGTTGGTGTTGCAAGTCAGCGATGACAGAGTTGGCAAAGTGAGTACAGAAGTATGTATGAATTTGTGCAAATATCAGTGTGCCTATACAACTTACACCCCATTCACTGTGAGCAAGAAAGTCCCCTCCCCCCAAACATTTTTGCTCCACCTGCGGGTCAAAAGAAGTCGTTGCATCAACATAGCTGCCATCAGGTTGCCTACCCAGATGATATTCTACAGATGGGTTCTCATTGATGGTGGGACCTGAATTATAGAAAGGATACTCGAGTTTCGAGTCCCCATTCCTAACGGCAATATTTGTATAATGTGGCATAGCACCTTTGACACAGAAAGCAATCTGGAGATGTTTGTATTCATTGTCCAAAAGAAAAGGACTATCAATTTGATAGAAACAAGTGGGGTTTTGAACAGGTGGGTCGTCGATATCAAATGAAACGCTGCACTGAGAAGGCTGCTCGATAGTCTTGCAAACCTCCATGTGGTTTTCAGCAAATACCATCGGAGTCGTACCGTCGGCGTTCAGTGTTGGAACGAAGCCATCCGACATAAAAGGACCAAGAGCATCAATTTCTTTCTTGCCCCCCGATGATGTCTGTAGGATATCAGATGGAACTTCCATCTTAGGGTATGCACAAACAGTCAAAGGGAATTTTGTCATTCCATGAAATTTAAACTTGAACGAGTCGCCGCTTAGTCCCACCTTTTCAGGATCGATCTTTGTCCGAGAATCATTTAAGATTGTCGTTGCAAGTTAGTGGTGAGAGAGCAGAGCGACTACAGAAACATTTGTGACTTTGTGCAAATACAATCTTGACAACTTACACCGTCCCCTTGATGCATGTAAAAAACTCCTCTCCCCATACATTTTTGTGTGACATCGGGGTCATACAATTGTACCTCTTGGGGTTGTACGGCTTCACCTTCAAAAAAAAACCCGACTGGGTCCAGCGAAGGGATGGGCTGAAACGCACCTGTCCCATATGTACAAAATGTACCCCCATACTCCTCCTGGATCTCTGGAGGGCACAAAAATCCGACAAATGCATTGGTCGTAGTTACTGGAAGAACACCATTGATACAAAAACCCATTTGGAATGTCTCGTCCGCAGCTAGTTCAAAAGGACTATCGACGACGTAGTGGCAACCTGTTATGGCTCCGAGAGGGTCCTCTACGGGGTCTTCCTCTACGGGGTCTTCCTCTACGGGGGTGTCCTTGTGCTGTAAAATTGCTTCACCTTTGCATCGGAAAGAATCTGCCGCGCCTGAAAAATATGATGGGGTGACTACACTCTTAAATGCGGCCGCAAGAACTCCCATTGGAGTCCCGGCTGTATCCATGCTTTCTTCAACATCTGATGTGACAATGGTCAAATCGCTAGTTGGTGCTCCAGTATCATCTACTAGTTTGGTGCCACCGGTGCCGTCAGCTGCAATGCCGCAGAAAACGTCTTTGAAACTCACGACTTTGAAGTCTGAATCAACATCCGTTGGACGAATACAGATCTGGAAGTCTTGACCAATCTTGAACTCCTCTTCGATTGGTGACCCGCCATTGATGCCCTTTGTACCACACACGAAAGACTCAACGGGAATTCTGTTCATAAGTTGTTCATTCTGCATCAATTTTGTTGACGAAGAAAGCGTCACCTCTTGATCAAAACCGCCTGCGAGAAAAGCTCCTGTGTCATCGACATTGAGTGTCAATTGTGCGTCGAGATAGGAAACAACCTCTAAATCGTCTTGGTTGGTACCGGTCTCCGATAACAGGGCAGCCCGGATACCTAGTGTGCACCACGCACGCACAAGGAAGAATGGTGAGAAAAACATCACCACAACACCATCCAAATGACACATGATCAATGGCACTTACAAGCTTTGGCCACGCCCGTCCCTTGACCAGTTTGCGTATAGAATTCGGAAGTGCGAACATTGGGGATCGAAAAATGAATAATCACTGTATCTCAACGATGCAAACATGAGAAGACCAAGAGCGTGAGTTGTTGAAGGAGTCATCCGGTCAAATTTTGATTTGACTCATTAGATTTGTTCTTGTTTCAGACGCACTCCCAACACACCATTTCTTGCTTCTTAGTCGCGCATGATAGTCGTCGGGAGTAAGAACGCGAAATACGGAAGGTATGTTCATACGGAAGAGATATATGCTGAAATATACGCCACCAACGTGCGCGAAACACTGCGCGAAACAGACAGACCAAACCAAACTGTTAAGCTTTTAGGGAGAATACGTACGCACCAAAATGTCCATCGGAAGTTTGCTTCAACGCGGCATAAATCTCATCATTTACACCACTCGTCCAAAGGGAAACACCTGCCACGATCTCTCCTGCATCACATGGTTCGTCGTCGCCTCCAGGAACTGTATACAAATCAAATGAGAAATATTTTTCATTGTCATCGTTTAGTACCACCTTGTCTTGCGGTCCTTCGACAATGAATTTTCCTTCGAGGGAGGGATCGAGGCTATCCAATTGTAGGGAAAAATCTGGATCGGCAAACAGCTCATAGCGGCCAATGGGGAAAGGGGTTGCTTCGACAAAACGAAGTCTGCTCGCAGCAGTCAGTGCAGCGATCGCAGCATATGAAAAATTCATGACGATCGTTTTCCAAAGGGTGTTCTTGCTTTCTCGGCTTGGTTTGTTAGTTTGGTTTTTTTATGGGCGGTGCGTAAGCGATTTTTGAAAGGCCGGAGTGGTGTACCATATTGCCGATGTTACATAGATAAGTCTAGATAAAATAATATTACGTTTGACATTTTGAAATCATGACATCACAATGGTGTTGGTGACGTTTTCATTTTTTTTCCGCTTGCATCAGAAAAATTTTATCATTGATAAAAATTTTATCATTGATTCACCGTTAAGTACCTAATTGAGTGGCACTGTACGTGCTTTGCAGGCGTGCGGCGAAATTGTCGGTGGGTTCGACGAGCATGGTCGCCGGAAAGACAGTCCTCTCCAAATTCAACTACTGACTCTTCCGACACCACGCGATCTTCACCGCAGGCCGCTGCGCCGCTCCCTTGTTCCTCTCCCCGTGCTACGGTACCGATCCTCCCCTAACTCCCGGGGGATCCTCTCGGCACGCCGCGGGCGGCTGTTCGAGTTGTGTCGTGGCGGTGTCCCGTCCCGTCCCTATCTCTTTTCCACGTCCACGGCCTCAAAGTAGGCGGAGTGCTCGCTGCCCTCGCAGTAGCTGGAGCGGGAGAGGTCCGAGATCTCGATGGCACCGCTCCTCCCGTGGTAGCTGCCGTCCTCCTGGCCGTCATCGTCTTCGCTGCTGCTGCTGTCGTCGTCGATAAGGTCCTCCCGCTCGGTCTGGGTCAGGGGGTCCACGAAATCGCTCATCGACATGGCAATGTCGGCCGTGTCGGCGGCAATGTGCCGGACGTCCCAGGCGTAGACGAGGCGGACGCCCCCGATGAGGTCGCTCAGAAAGGCCCCGTCCCGCCGGACAAAGCCGATGGCCCAGCCAAAGGTGAAGAGGTTGATCGGCGTCAGAAAGGCCTGGACGACCACCTGGCAGAAGGAGACGCGGTTCCCGTTCTTGGAGACCATGAGGAGTCCCAAAGTCCACATGCCGATGGTCCTCCCGAAGCACCCCACCAGAAAGATCCAGTAGAGGTTGTTGGCGCAGAAATAGATCGAGTACTCGAACCACCACGCCTGCGTGACGGGGAACCGTTTCGTCCAGTCCTTATCGTCGGTAAAGGCGGCTCCCAGCCGCTGAATGATCGACGTCCCGATGGCGAAGGTGACCCACATGATGAGGGAATCGATGATGCCATAGGCGAGCCGGTTGAGGGCCCCGCTGGTCCGGAACTGGATGGTTCTGGCAAAGGACTGCGCGTCCAGCTTGCTAGGGTTCTTCCAGAGGTCCCGGGAGTCCTCCGGCCGGCCGGGCCGGGGAGGCAGGTACTCCTTGGGGTGGCCGTCCTCGCCGAGTTTCTTCCTCCGCCTGCGATCCTTTTTGGTGTTGCAGTTGCAGTAGTAGCACCGAAAGATCCGCTGGCCCCACTGGTCGACAAAGGCCATCCGCGTCCGCAGCATGCTGGTAAAGCCGCTCATGACCCCCGAGGTCGACCGGGCGATGATTTCCTCGAGGTTGGACTTCTGGACCAGCGCGTCGTAGTCGACCCTGGAGAGGTGTCGGGTGGCGTCGACCCGATCCAGGTGCCGGTTCCAGTCCACCCCGTCCAGGAACCGGTTGACGTCGATGCGTTCCAGGAGGGCGTTGACGTCGATGTTCTGCAGGATCTCGTTGACGTCGACCTGCTCCAGGATGGCGTTCACGTCCATCGCTTCCACGACGGGGGAGGCCGCCCGCCCCACCGCGGTTCCGATCCGGCGCATGGTAGTGGCAGGGAGCGAGGGCTTCCGGATCCTGGCAGCAGCCGCGGTGGGAAGCGGTGGGGGCTTGGGTGGTGGAAGCGACGCTTGCAGCGGTTCTTGTTCTACCGAGTGGTGCTTCGTGTTCGAATCGTCGAAGGCGCTGGTGCTGGTTCTCTCGAGGCGGCGCTTTTTGGTCTTTAGCTGGTGCACCCTGGCACTGTAGGTGTCTCGTTGTTCGCTGGAACCCGGGCTCGTCTTCGGACCAGGACTCGTCTTCGGCATCAACTCGCCCTCCGCAAGAAAGAGAACCAACAAGTGCAATGCAATGCGTGCCTGGATGGAACTGCTACCGCGCGAACTGCGAACGGTTACGTACCGGCAATACCGTACCGTACAGCAGTACCGGCACGATGGCGAATGAAACGAAGATGCACCTGCTTGCTGTTCTGTACAGTGTAGTACAGTATGTAGCACGTACCGCACATACGTTACGAGAAACAAAGCACTCCTGTACCGTACCGTACAGTTCGTACGATACGACCGAGACGGGACGGCCGGTTTCTTGCCTTTCGAAGTACGAGTACGCTACTCGTACTGTGAGATGTACTTATGCCCTTTAGTGTCACATGAAAGGGTGTTTACAATAAAGATGCAAGTACAGTACGGTACCTCGTACAACTTCGTACACAGTGTGGTACGTACTTCTTGGATGATACGTACCGTTCAATGCGTTATTCGTTACTCGTGTACCGGTACGAAACCAAAGAAATCGAAGGCGAAACACTCGCGCCAAAAACTCCGTTAAAAAAAAAACGGAATTCATTTTTTAATTATTCTCATCCCTAATGGAGAAATGAGGTCGATCCGTGTTTCAAAAATTCAAACATCGAAACATCACCAGATAGTACGTACCATACGCTACGGTACCCTACCGTAGTACTTGTAATTCAGTATCTATCTTGGTTGGCGACACATTTCGTTTTTGGGAAGCTCTCAGAATACTTCGACGGCCACCAACCATCGTCCGAAGCCCTTGGATAGCATGGGATTCGCGGGGCCCGCCGTAGCACGGAGACCCTCGCTCCTGTTCGCACTCGGGTCCACGCGGGGATCCGTCCGCGGCCGAGGACGGTTCCCGCCGCCGATGGGTCCCCGGAAACCGAAGCGAAAACCGAAGCAGAAACGCCCCCTGGCCTCGCGGGCCGGTTCCCGCGGCGACCCCTCCCCCGGGGCCAGGCCCCTCTTCCTCCAGCGAACCCCGCGATGGGGTGGGGAGGCTTCGCTGCTCCGCTCGCTGCCTCCGACGCCGTACGACCTTCGCGGGACGGCCCTGCTTCCGGGGGCCAGGCACCTCTCGCCGTGCCTGGGAGCCGCGCTCTCGGTCTCGCCACTCCTCGGAAACCTGCTCTTGCTGGGGCAGCTGAGACCCGAAGCAGCGCCGGTTCGATGGGGACCGGCTTGCTCCGGCGAGAACGAAAACGAAGACGAAAAAGACGATGCCCGGTGGTCCCTCCTCCTCTCGCAGGTCGGATTCCTCGCCAACAACCTCTTCTTCCGGCTCATCCGCGAATCTCCCGTCCACCTCGTCCGAAATAGGTCGATGCCTGCCAGCCATCTGGACCCGGGGCTGATCGGGTGTTTCCTGGCAAACCACCACCGCGAAGGATCGTCGCCGGAACAGGCGAGGGCCGCCCTGGGAGAGGGCTTTGGGATCCGGTCCAACCGCATCCGGGGCACCGAGTGGACGGGGATATCCCTCGCCCGGTGGACGGACCTGCTCGCGGGCTTTCCGGAGAAGCGGAAAGGGGGCAGCACGCTTCCGGACAAGGCCTTTGTGTGCCACGCTGCCCTCGTGTCGGCCCTGTGGGGGATCGCGCTGTGGGCGGCTGCCCCGTCGAGGGACTCCTGGGCCGGCGAATACGCGGTGGCCCTCGCTCGCGCAGGGATCTCCGTCCCGGCAAGCTTCGGGGGCCTCCCGCCCCTGGGGGAGACGGATCTTTCCCGGAGCAGGCTAGACGCGGCCATGGACCGGCTGTTGGACCACTGCGGGGAGCCATGGCGGGCCCTTGTGCGGGACGACGACGACGACGAAGAGGAGGAATCCCAAGAAAACGACACGATCGCCCGGTCCTTCGAGCTGGTGTGTGCCGCGATCGTTCTGCAGAGCCAGCCGCTGGGAGCAGGGGCGACGCCACCGGTGGTTCCCAACGGATACTACACCTTTGATGGGGGCGATTCCAGGGCCGACTGTACCGAGGCGGCGGTGCGGGAAATACTTACGCTTCTTTTGTGGGACGAGGAGGGGGGCAAAATGGACCCCTCGAGGCTCCCGGCCTCTGCTTCCCCCGAGCTCCTGGGGTGGCTGACACGGTGCGACGACGACGAGGTCCGGGAAACAGAGCTCGGCCGGGCCTGGTTCGAACTGCTGAGCGACCTTCCCGGGTGCGAGTACCTTTCGGCGAGTCCGGGTGGCAGGCCCTTCGAGCTGGCGCCGACCTCGGAAAGCATCTCCGGGGCCCTGTGGCACCTTCTGGTGGGAACCCGCTCCGATCGGATGGGAGAGGATGGCAATCGCAACAGAAAGGGCAATGGCAATGGCAATGGCAATGGAAGTAGCGATGATACTGACGATACCAATCGCAATTGCAACAGCGATCCCAAAACACCGCAGGAACCATGGACGTCGCTGTACGACCTGGCAGAGTTCTGGTCCGGCCTAGAAAAGGAGGGAGGATCCTCCGGTAGACGGGAGGGCCTCCTGGTGGCATACCAGGACCGGCTCCGGCACCGAGCCCCCACCGGTGGCGCCGTGATGGAACACGAATCCCTGACCCTCCACCTCCGGGACAGCCCGCGCGCCGTAGAACTCCGCCTGCGGTGCGATCGGGGGAAGGCCTCTGGCATGGCGGCCGTGACCCACCTCGCCCTGCCGCGGGCGGAGCCCCTCCTCGATCCGGACCGGGTCCGGCGGTTTTTGGACCTCTGCGAAAAAGAACCAGAACACGGAACCGAGCCCGTTCGGGCCCGCCTCGAGCCATCGTGGAGGATGCTGGGTCTAGCGCTGCGGTCCGTGGAAGCGACCGGCACCGAGGCCGAAGGGTCCCCGGTAGCGGCACCCGACGAGTGTCTCGCGTGGCTGGCGACGCCGTACGGTCCGGACCGTCGGGAACTCGTGGCGGGGGGTTCCGGAACGGACCACGGGGAAGCCTCGAAGCAGAACCGGCTCCTCCTTCGGAAACGGATCCTGCGGGCCTGTGAGCTCTGCGCGACCCACCCCGGACCGGGGGCCCACCTGCTGTCTTGGATCCTCCGAGAACCCGCGGCCGTCGTCGAGACCTCGTCGTCGCCACCGCGAAGCGAAGACGAGGGCTCCGGGGAGGAGGCGGTCGAGCGGGCCCTGCTCGGGCTCCCCCCCTCGGTGCTAGAAGGGGACGATGGCTCCCTGCTGGAGGCGATCGAGGGGAACCCGGTGTGCCTCCCCAGGGGCGGGACCCTGGCGCGGGTGATTCGGTGGAGACTGGGAAGGATCTCGATGCCCCGAATGTTGTGGGAATCGGGGCTGCACGAGCTGGCAGACGTGGCATCCTTTTACCGATGCACGGAACGACCAAGGTAGCATTGCGCAACACAACAGATGGTTTTGTCTAGGCTAGGACTTTGGAACACCTAACAAGTGCTATGGTTGTCACATACATGCATCGTCTTCGTCTTCAACGTTTCGAGTGCGTGATGGTTTCACTTTCGTAAAATCATATTATACAAGATTATTCATAATCCTACACATTTAAGTGATGGTGGAGGCTGTGTTGTGTTACAATGATTGTTGGTATGACTATAACCCATCAGATACGCAACACAAAAATGCTTCATCCAGTTCATGCGGTGACTTCTCGATGGTACTTGTACCAATGGTTTCTTACAAACATAAAGAGCTCGAATGCAATGAAGAGCGGGAACTCGATTTGAATTCTATTAGATCTAGCAATTCCTGAAGAAAAAGCATTCGAACTCGGGTGACCACATCGGCCGTTCGTATTGACACCATGGCCGTCCGATGGTATCGGGATCGGACTCCACTTCGCATCCAGTACTATTAAACATGCTTGTTGTGTCGATATTGTCTCTCGGGACCTTGTCCGCCCAGACATTCATGTCTTGGTTGTAGCTTGTTGCTTCAAGGAACATCTCGGACATATCTGTCACACTCGAGACGTCCCAGCATCCAAGATCAGTGTTGAAGTTTTCTTGAAAGGCAAAGGCACCAGACATGTCGGTAACTTCCGAGACATCCCAGCATTCAATATCTCCGTATATTAACAAAACTTCGTTGTCCGTGGAGTTTCCGGTGCTACTCGTGCTGTTCCCACTGATGAGAGCAGCTGCTACAAGATCGGCAAAATCAATGCCCGAAACATCGATCGGGTCCCCTGTTTGATCCTGACACTGAGTGGCGCAGCCAATATCGTACAAGCTCTTCGTGGTCTTGGTGTACGCCGAGGTTTGGACAACGAAGAGGGATGCAATCAATAACGAGCGCAGGGACTTGGCGGTGGCAATAGCAGTCATTGTTGAAGGATCCGATTTTTGTCTTATTGTGAGCTAGGGGTAATTGCGTCTTCAGTTGATACAGTCACCACTGGCTACCGTATTTGATTTGAGAATGAATACGACAAGAAAATTCTCCACTCGTCGAATAAGACACATATCACCGGAAAACTCCTCTGAAGTGGAAAACTTCAAATCAATCAAAACATGAAAAGATCCGTCCCATCACACCAGGCAAAAAACCCTGGAGCGCTCGCTGTTAGCGAGGCACTCTACGAGAAACACCAAACGACATCTCAAACGGTCAAAAGCGTGCTCGCTTGAAAAGACCGTTTTGGCGCGACGCCTGTCGAATTTGAAACCGAGTTGAAAGGTGGGCATATGATATTCAATCAAGATTTATTCGGCTTGTTCTTTGACGTCATAAGTGTTTCTTTTATCTTTCTCACTATCGACGCAAGAAGGAGGAAAGTAACAATCTTCATCCGATTGTCAAAATCATTTTTTTTGTGAGAACGTTTTCGAAAAATTGTTGTTTCTTACTTCCACATTTCTTGTGTTACTATTAGTAATACTGTCACTAGTAAATTCACAATTCTACTGCTAGTAACTAGTAGCTACTAGAATTGTGGTAGTAGTGCACTTTTCTCTCCTCGCCCTCCTCAGCTCCAGTACTAGCTACTAGTAGCAGTATGCTTGTCCAATCTGCTGTTGTTGTTACTACTACTAGTACTACTAGTAGTAGGTTCTTCTTCTTGCTGCTTCTTGTTTTTGTTCTTCTTCTACTTTGGTTGTTCAKATAAAAGTGTAACAAATGTGACGAAGGAACTGCCAGCACAGCAGTTCAAAATGCAAAAAAGCAGATTTTATTTGACATTTGGCTTTTTCAGGATAGTTACTACTACTTGGGATAATATGGAATCAAACAATCAGTTTCTAGGATTTGTGTTCTTACTACTACTCTAGTAGTAGTAGTAGTAGTATGTTCAAAATCAAAACTTGAGTTTGGATTGATTCTTACTACCACCAGGGCCCTCAACTAGCTTTTTTCCAAAATAAAAAAGTTTCCAGTACACCTCCCAAAACAAGGAGAAACAAGAGAATTTTTATCTTCTTTGTTTAAAGGGCATTATTCTCATGATTGTTTCTAATTGTTGTTATAATAAAAAGGAGAAAGTAAGAGAATATTGCCTCTCCTTAATTCTCTTTATTTGTTGCATCCCCATTGTTAAAATATGGAGAAACACAAGAGAGAATATTGTCTGGTGGGCAATGTTCACATTGTTTCTTCTCCGCCACGTCTTTGTTTAGCTAAGCAGAGAGAATAAAGAAGAAATCTGGGCACTAGTACTAGTAATAGTAATCTCTCCTTTGTTTTTGCATGATAAAATGATGGGGACACTTCCTGTTCATAAAGAGAGAAATAAAGAAAATGATGCCTCTCCTTCTTGTTCCTCTTTGATTGCTTTGCTTCTCAATTTTCTTATACATCAAAGAGAAATGACAAAGAGAATATCACCTGGGAAGTACTCTCTTTGTTTCTCTTTGTTTTAAAGAACCTACTATGTGAAATGTGATCTTGGTTAGCAGGGACTGTCTTCCTCAAAAACTAACAGAGGAGGGCCCAGCAGAGTGTCAAGGAAAATGAATTTCAAGGGACTGCAAATTTTGATCTGTGTAATCAGCCAATCAGATTGCTTGATTCCTACAAAATATTAGTATTATCCCTAACTCTAAGAAAACGCCAAATATCAAATAAAATCCTGGGTACTTCTACTACCGGCCGGTAGTATTTAAAATCCGACCGTGAACAGCAATGCATGCCAGATAACCCTCCCTCCATCGTACTACGAGTAATCGTACTCGAACCAAAAATCACTTCTATCTCTGCACGTACTTGGTACTGAACGGTATGCCGGTTCGACGTTTGAGATATTGCCGCGCGCGAAGTCGCTTGTACGAATAGCGATATGATTTGATAGCAATAGACCCTTTCTTGTAATCGCTAATCCCTAAGTGAATTATTCAACAACGCGCAAGCATCTCCTCACAATTTAATATAACGCTCGTACGAGTAAGAAATCCAAGTAATAATACGTGCCCAACTGTTATGCCAACAAAAAGTGCAAATCAATCTGATGCCGACAGCAACACCAGAATAACGCTTCATTATCAATCGAAAGTTTTGCTATCGAACTGGAAAACGGCTCAAAAGCCAGCATAACAAACAGTCCGTTCATATATAAAAACGGTAATGCGAAGATGACGGGCAAGATACGAGACGTCGATATTTGCATCACCTGTGTCACCGAGAAGGCACCCAAGCTTCCTCTTCGAGAAGAGTTGCCTAGTCTCGGAATAGAACTCGTTTACAATGCAAAGGGAGTTGGTGCCGCAGCTGCTGAAGAGGAAAGAAAGAAGGAAGCAGAAAGTAATAGAAAAAGAAAGCAACTTGAAAAGAACAAAAGCACGATCGATCCGCCGAGCCGGTCTCCTTTCCCCTCATTAAAAGCAAGGAGGAGTGCTCAAAAAGAAGATCCACCTGAGGAAAGCCCTTTCCCAAAAGCTTTGAGTTACGGAAAGTATCAAAGGAAACTAGAACTCCGCACGAAACCAATAAGAGATGCTGCGTCTATGTCAAGTACTATAGAGACAACTTCGACCATCAACGACGCTTCTCTCCAAAACAAAGAGAAGAAGACGAAACGTGGAAAACTGCTTGGCTTATTTGGCAAGAAAAAAAAAAATGCATCTAACGAACCTCCAACATCTGTTGAATTTCCGTCTTCGAATTCTGTGGAAGATGCAGCTCTCAAGGAAGTCTTCAACACTTTTATGTCTAACGATGGGGATGATGTTCCAGCTAAAGCTGCATTCGATGCTCTTCCTCCGAAATCTGACACAAAGAGAAAAGAGAATACATCTGTCGAGGAAGAAAAAATACTATTTCCGGACTTGTTACCAGGGTCTAAAAGTAGTCCTGAGCAACTTGAAACCGAAAGTTCTCCAGAAACTAATGGCAGTCAAAGCGAGGGAAATCAGAGTTCCTCGATAGAACAGACTACAATCTCATCTCTTGGACATGACTCTTCGGTTTGGAAGCACGCGATTGTCAGTGATGCAGAATCTTTCACGAAACGGGCGAAGGATATGTTACAGAAGATATCTGCTCAACGAGAACGAGTTGCTTCTCCTTCTGGTAGCGGAAACATCAAGGTCAAACTTCTAAAAGACGGTCTGGATAATCAAATCACAGAAATTTACGATCTGACTGAGGTTTCTGAGAATGGAGACAAAAATCCTCAGCAACAAAAGATAGAAATGAGAAGAATTGAAGAGAGCAAAAGTCGTCATTCCTTTCCTCACTCACACCATCAATCTGTCGCAGATATCAACATCGGTGCTAAGGATTCACCTTATGTAGTCGATGTCTCTGACGAAGAAAGTAGTGTCCCAGTGCCAGTATTGAATGATAACTATGGGTACCAAATCTTAGACGTAGCTGACATTTATGAAGAAAATGGTCCAGGATCGCCTCTCGTGCTTTCACCTGTGCAAATACGAAGAACTGCCGACGCCTCCGAATTCTCGCCATCATCAGTTGCAATTCCTCATTTTGGAGAAGAGAAGAAGCAGAATCCGTTACTTCCTCCATCTTACTACAACCAAACAAGAAACGATGGCTTCGTCGATTTAGATGGCAGAGATGATGTTATTGTATATCGAGTAGAAAGTCAGATGTCTCCAAATTTACGAGACAGTAACATATCACCTATTCGGGTTGATATAGCTGACCCATATATGGCACCATCTAAACGTGCTCGAAAGACTGGCATGAAAATGCCAACCTTCGATGAAGCAGTACAGAAGTACTACGAAAGTCGGGGACATAGTCCATCGCGTTTGCCTTCAACCATGACCCCTCATTTAAATTCAACAATTCGGAAATGTGCTTCTCGAGATTCAAATGATAGTGCCCGCGTTCTGAAGGTCACGTTCTCGGAAGACATCGAAGAGCGCTATTATCAAAAAGATCAGTTTGGCAATCAGTCCTCGTCAGCAATGAACTCATCACTAGCTACAGCAATCGTGAACACAGAGAGGGATGCAATTGAACCAATTTCTTCTACACTGAGACGAGAAGCTGATGAAGCACTTGTTGAATCCTATGCGGATCAATTAGATCAGGAAGACGATATGCGCACACCGCAGCAGATGCTCTTGGAAGCACTTTCTTTTGGAGATCCACTTCCATTTGATTTCGAGGAGACGATTCACTTCAATCCCAGTATTGCGTCAAAACGACTGCCAAGTCTCAATACGTTTGCTTTGCACGCAGCCTGCTTTCGAGCGTTCCCAAAACGATTCGGAAAAGACCAAACCTGTCGGATCAACGATTTAATTGACGATCTGACGTTGTATCGAAAGCTGATAGAAGTACTTGTTGAAGCTGATCCTTACGTTTGCCAAAGAGTTAATGAAAATGGAGATCTTCCAGTACACATAATGGCTCGTCATTTGATGGAGTGGGAAGGCCGCTGGTATCAGAAAGTTTATGATAAAGCAAGGAATAGTGACGAAGAACCAGATAGTGGATCTGGTATCACGAAGTTGTATCAATCTATGTCCGAATGCATTAATTTAGTTTTGCAACCGATCTCTGAAGTCGATTCTTTGTGTTTGCATTCTGGAAGTGTGGGACGAATCCTTCCATTACATATCGCTGCGATCTTTACAGTGCCATACAGTACACTTCGTTCGCTATTGGAAACGTGTCCAAATGCTGCATCTACCATGTGTGATTTGGGAGATATCAAAACCTTTGTTCCAAATGATTCCACTCCTCTTGAGCTCCACGATAGACTCTCAACAGATTTTCCGAAATGGGAGATCCAAAAGGTGAACTTTCACCCTGACGAAGAAATGACACAAGCCATGCTCGACAAGATCTACGGAACAATGAATGCAATGCGAAGATCTGATTTGATGTTTGCTTTCTCTCCGAAGTTACTTCCGTACCGAAACGAAGCATACCGAATGCGACGAATGGAACACATGATTCAGAAGGAGATTAAATACCAAGATACGAAAGGAAATTATGTGATGACACGACCTGCTACGTTTTTTTGGATATGGATGTGTGAGTTTCAAGGTGAAGATGATCCCACTGATCACTACGCTGAGAGTATCTCGAGAATTATTGATCATCTTCCATATCTTGCAGTGCGATATTTGGCGTCGGTAGTAAATGAAGAAGGAAAAGCGGCAATCGATTGTGCAATACCCATTTGTGCCGATGTTATCATGGATAGATTGTACAGGATATCAAATACTGATATCCCAATGCTTGTGCACACGGTGCCGGGTGAAGTAGATACAACTATAGGAAGTCCGAAGCTACGAGAATTTGACAAAGAAAATTCCCTACGCTTTCGCTTTCATGGGCAGGGCTACGTTGGATCTCTCTGTAGAACAATCTTTCACATTCAAGAAAAGTCGTACCCAAGTAGTTTCATCATTCTTCCATACAAGCTTGTGCAAGATGGTAAAGGAGGCCTAGGGCTTGAATCTCCAGCAGCAGCGAAAATAGCAATGGAATTTGCTGGTCACTTGTCACGCTTGACATCGCCGAAAAATATTGTTTCTGTCCTTGACAAAAAACTTGATGAATTCTTCGGGCACGATCTCGTTGATAAAATGAATAGGGAAAATCGTGAATCCCAGCTCAAACGAGAAGAAAGTTTCGATAAATTCTTGAAGCTATACGAGAACGGACCTGCGTACTTCTACTTTGTTGATGATTGTACCGGCGTCCCTATTGTTAATGACACGAACGGGGTATACCCCTTGATTGTCAATGACGCAGCCGAGGTAGTGGAAAAAGTGTTTCCTTTGATGCTTTCAGGAATGATCCTTATGAGAGGGGAAAATGCTCTTTCCATTTTGGCCGATGTTTTACTTTTTGAAAATATCAAGCTTGTTCTACCCCATTGGATTGAAGCTGCAAAAGATTTAGTAGCTTTTTCATTCTCTCCCGAGTCAACCAAGCTACTTTCAAAAAGAGAGAAACTTATCAACTTCATTCAATATGGATCGACAGAAAACGATGCCTCCGAGAAGTTCAAGAGTGGCGATCTATCGAGTGAATGGGTTCTTGAAGTGTCTCTTATTAAGATGATGGTTGAAATGCACGACGTGGGACACAACTTTTGTGGTTTATTACAAGAAACATCTGTGACGCAAGTCTTGTGGACGCGAAACTCTCAAATTCATACAAATTTCCCATCCCAGATAAATTTCACGACTCCGAAGTTGCTTAAAGTCTCTCACAGCAACACCGATAAAAATGCTACTAAGGCTCTCCGTAACAAGTTGAACGACAACAGAAAGTACGATGAAATGTTCGCAGAAATGAGTTTGACTGAGTCAAGTAGTGATGAAAAGGAGAAAGGCAGCAGCAGCGAGGAGTATACTGATACTGATTGCAGTTCAGAAGACAAAGTGTCTGGTATGATTGTGACCGCCTCCGAAAGAAATAATTCTCAAAGCGTAGCGAGTCAGTTAACAGAACATCGTCAGGCAGAACATCAACTCTCGGACAAAATGTCACTAAAAAGTGACGAAAGCTTGCCACCGATGTCTCTCGCCAGTTCTGATGAGTCATTCGACATCCGCACTGTTATGAAATTAAGATTCCAGTTGGACGAACAAGAGTCCAAGCTCAAGCAACTGCGACAGAAAATCTCTCATTTAGATACAGTGGGAGGTCAATTGGTGCAACAAGAAGAAAAAATTACGAGCATGATCGGGGAGATTATAAATCAGAAAGATCAGATGCTCCACAATTCATCAAAGGATGGATTGACAAAAGCAAGGGCCTTGATGATGAGAATATGTGAATTAGAGGACCGGGTCCTCTGTCGTGAAGTGGAAGTTGGTCAACTAAAAAATGACGTATCTTTTTTCCAACTGGAAGCATCTGTAGGATCAGAGTCCCGTGCCGTTGATGGGACAAGCTATTCCTCTCGGAACAGAGAAGTTCTGGAGAATAATCCTAATGAAAATATGGAAACCCCCGACGAAGACATTAACTCCCTCGCACCATTCAGTGTACGACGTCAAGTGCCTTTAGTTGACGATGATGAGTCTAATGATGGTGATAGCACTTTGGGCAATAGCACTATGTACAACAGTAGTTTGGATGGGTACCCTGTTGGAATGTTAAATTAAATCTAATATATGTTTTAAGAATACGCTTTCATAGAACTGTAATTGAGTCTTTCGTAGGTTGAAAACTATGCTTCAATTGTAGATACTTCTGCCAGTTTATTGCACACTTTGTCAGTAAGTAAATGTGGCTTTCTTTCCTATGGAAGGTCCCGTTGGCACAAGCTAATCCTTGTGAGTGTGGATGGTTCTGAAAAAACAATCCAGAGATGCAATTGGTAACATAACGTGTACTACTGTACTAGATAGTACTACTACTAGTAGGACTATGTATCATAATTGCATAATGAATTACTGTACTGCTAGTACTATTAGTAGTAGTAGTACTACTACTATGACCTGCTAAAGGATGAGAACATCAGTCTTGTACAAATGGTGGTAGTAGTATAACAAATAGGAGTGAAAGGAGTTACTACTCACTAGCTATTCAGGTGTCACTTACTACCTCCATTGCAAATTAGTAGTATAGTTTTGCCCCTCCTCTCAAGCTGGATTAAGCTCAATATTTGGGTGATTTCAGTGGTTCTTTTTTTATAAGGAGACTCATTTAGTATTTCAATACTATACAATTATATAGTAGTAGTACTAACAGTACCTTCTATTGAAGAGCACACTATCATATAGGCTTGGCTAGGAAATGTACACACCAGTTGTAGATTTTGGGCCCTTATTTTTCTGTGTATGACTACTTTGACCAAAAAATTAAATACATACAAAATGCACATGCTCAGTCTTGAATTTTTGAATCCCACCAGTCTAGTGACAAAATAGTTTCAGTCTTGTGACCAAATAGTTTTGCTTACATATGCACAAATAGTCTTGCTTGCACATGCACACTGTAGTAGTAGGAGCCCTAGTACTACAAGTCAAATTTTTAATCCCATGAGTCATTACATGGTAATCAGATGGCCAAAAATTGACGCACTGTACAAAATAGACGTATGACATTGTTAAGAGAGGTTCAACTCACTCCAACACCAGCTATATCTTTGTCCCCAATGGACGCTTAAGTACTATGGTATTAAGGGCATGAATTCTTTCAAGCTATTTTTCAGAGCTTCCGAGTAACCGTACTATGGGAGAGTCAGGGGCCTCCTAGTAGTGGACTATATTGATATATGTGTATGAATTAGGATTGAAAATGTACGAATGACACAGCTGGAAACTCTCTGCTAACTCTATACAATAGCTATTCAAAAATAGGCATGTGAATGTGATTTTACTGTCATATGGATTCTAGCAGTCATTTAGATATGCCTCTGCTTGCACATGATAGCTAAGAGTGATGCATTTCTGAGGCTGCTATAATTCTTGTCAGTATGGAGAACTTTCTTGTATCCATCATTCTTGTGTAAAAGAGGTGCGCTGTACTATTGTCAATAATATTGTTTCCTGTGTTAATAAACTGTTCAATTTCATGTAAAAAATATATTTTCATAATGTGCATGCTATTTTTTTCTATGGAATTCATTTTATGTGTTACCAACCAACGCCTTGTTGGACAAGTTTGAGTACTAGTAGTACTAGCATAACATGAAATACTATCAGTTCCTCTCCAAGAAATTGGTGGGGAGGAGCAATGTAGAGCATAATAACAGAATGTCAACACTGAAGTTGAATGCCATTCAACAACATTTAGGCAATAGCAAATGGGACAACTACTACTACACTGATGATGAGTCATTGTCATGATTGGTCACTCCAAAATCAAACTGCTTAATTTTACATGAAAAATAAACCCATTCCCAAGACTTGATAAATTCTGCCATAAGCCATACAACCATCAAAACAGACGTGGTTCAAAACCCCAAGACTAGCCAAAAACATGACGATGGTACTATGAGTGCTGCATAATGTTGATGTCGCTATTTTTTTAATAAAATTTTTAACTAGCAGAGGCATTAGGGAAACTAGAACCATCACTTCTTGCTGGGAGAAGGTTGTGTCTTCTAGTGAAGGTAGGACAGATGCTGTACTTGTAAGGTATGCTGCTGGAATAATTTAGTAGATTATTGTTGCCACTTTTTGGAGTACCTATTGGATAGTACCAGCAAATCTTGAGTGATGGGTATGTTGGAATTATTTTTTAAGTATTGTTGTTTCTTTTTGGAGTATTTATCAAAGACCACCAACATATCTTGAGTGATGCTCTCCAGTGGCTGTTTGCAACTAGTACTTCCACTACTAGTACTAGTCAGTACTAGTACTAGTACTAGTACTAGTAGAGGGATGAAATACTGAGCAATGAGATTCCTATCAGGGATAGTGGAAATAGTAGCAGCATCTTGAATGCTCCTACTAGCTAGTATGCTGAGAAGGAAGCATTGGTGGTCATTGGAGAGGAAAGCTTTACTAGGGTCAGGGGAAATAGAGTGAGTTCAGTTGGACAAGTTTAGTGTGGAGAGAAAAAGTGTTTGACTCTCTTTGTTCACAATGCATCTTGGTGTAGGCCCTGCTTTTGGAGACAAACAGTGTGACCATGGAAAGCTTTATTGCTTTGCTCCAACAGAGCAACATATGAACACAAAACATTTCAAACAAGGAGGTTCCTTATAAAACCACAGCAGGTAATAGGAACCTGATTGTGATCTAGATCTGAGATAATCACACCAGTTCTGCCTTCTTGTCTCATTATCTTTCAGGTTAAATCACAGTCGGTCACTAGCCAATAAGACAGTCCTCACCAATTCTTACCTCATTCCATGTCATCATGATGCATACTTACAAGAAAAGAATCAATGGTCTTCTACAATTGCCAATGTTGCTTGGGGGTCTAAATGGACTGCCACCAATTTCATCTCCAGGACTGTTCTGGTCACTAACAAATGCTGCAATCACATCTTGCCCACAACTGCCACAGTTCTCAAACAGTGGCAGTTTCAAACCACTGACATATGCCATCTCTGTGCCCAATCAGAAGAATCCCAGTATCTTGTCTTCTAATGCTCATATACAACCCAACAGCAATGGCATCAACAGACTGTCAACCCTTTGTGGCAATGGATGTCTGCACTTGGACTCTGATTGCTTACAACTGGTGATAGTACTCTTCTTGCATGTTGCATAACTGAATGGCTGGACATTGACACTGTTTAATCAGAGAAATATTCCAAATCTCCTCACCCTGCTATCCAAAGTGAGATCAGCTGGCACCACCTGTTCACTGGCCACCACCTTTCACTTCAGTGGGTTACTGACCCTGATCTTCATTCTACTAGCTCTCAATCCCTGATTGTGCTTGGGAGTTCTTTGGTGGAGTTCTTTCTCAACTCATAGTATATGTCATTGTGGGACAAATATAAAAATACAGACCTCCACATGCACACTGTTTCTCAAAAACAGGCATTGTAATGACAATAGGTGACAGCAAGAAAATACCACAACATATTTGCACTATAACCATGGATGTGTCCCTCTTGCTGTGCTGATTTAATCCCACAGGATCCAGAAAACTTCTTATCTGAAGCGTCCACCACTTCTTTATTGTTGTATTACCTCAGGGTGTACAAGAAAATGATTCATGCAAGCATCTAGTACATAGTATCTCTCTGTCTCCAACACAGCACACACAACAAGATAACCCAGTATTTTTCACCCTTTCCTCATGGTAAACAATCACTGGAGAGCATTACACAAGACAGCCTGGTCTTCAACACATATTTCAAGAAGAGACAACACAAACTGCCTGCTTTGTCAGAGCCTCTCTGGCCCCTGCTGTTAGCAACAATCAAATCCTGCACTTTACGCTGTGAGACAATTTTTAACCTAATAAACCAACCAGCCCACCTGTCTCAATGGTTGTGTCTCCATCACATCTCTTTGGAGGGAGGTACCAGCCCTAATATGATTGTCTACGAGCATTTTCTCCCTGCCTCTTCTAGTTCACAAAGTTAAACATCAATTCAAGACTTTGTTCCAAGAATGCTGGGAAATGCTGTCCATAAAAAGATGGTGCCAACTGATGTTGTTAGTATGATGGTAGTCGTGCTAGTGTTTCTTTGCCAGATTGAGACTTTTGGAGTATTTTTCTGGAGTAACTCAGAAGTTATCAAACCATTCTTCAACACAGTTGGCCAAGTTTCCAGTGGGATTAGTTACTACTAGGAATCCAATAGTTCTGTTGCCTTCCTCAAAGAACATAAATTTTTATTCCAATGTCAAGAAAATCAATGGGCATGAGAACAGTGGGGGATATGGATACAGTCATTCTGGTGGGAACACAGGCAGCATGATGAGTCATGAAATTGATACTTCTGTTGTTTGAGAACTATCATATAGTACTAGTTGGCCAGCAAATGTACGCACCAGTCCCAGATTTTGGGCCCTTGTTTTGCGTCTTAAAAAACTGGCTTGTACTGCAGTTTACAGCTGGGTACGTGCTGAATTTTTGAATCACACAGTCATGCAACCAAATAGTTTTGAATTGCACCAGTTGTGCAACCAAATTGTTTTGCTTGCAGGCGCACGCTGTAGCCCTAGTACAATTCAAATTTTAATCCCACAAGTCATTACACAGGAAATAGCCCAAAAAAACATGTAGCATGTTAACTAAGGGTCAACTCACTCAAACAGATAACTCCGCAACAGATGCTTAAGCATGTTATGCACATGAATCAAATCCCAGTAAAACGACAAATTTAGTCATATGGGGGGTCAGAGGGGTTAACAAGTATTGAAAGGTATATAGTGCTGTATAGTATCTGAACTAAAAAATGTACATCTGGTTCGACCAGAAAAATGTGGCCCATGCTTTATAATACTAGAACTGGTTGGTAGGATGCCATTTTAAAATTTTGTGACACAAACACTCCTATTGAGGCAACAGATAGCAATACTGAAAACTTTCTGACATGTGATTGGCTAGCAGAACATCTAACAACAAAGTCAAAAGTAGTAGTATTACAACGGCTGGCTCTTTTTTCAAGAGCAATAAGGAATGATAAACATTTGCCTTCTTTCACAGCAGGCACACACAAACACACCCAGAACATTCAAAGAAGAAGCTGTTGATTTCAAAAATTGCATGACGACCAGTCTGAGGACACTCTTTCACAAAGGAGGAATCATACAATGCCTAGTATTCAAATGGTTGAAGTGCAGAATTTTACAAGTGATCAGTAATAGCAGATACTACTTGTTGCACTAAAGCATGATACTGCTGCTGGAGCCAACATCAACAAAGTAAAGAATGGCAGCAGTTCAGCCATAAAATGCCAAAGAACAGTGCTTAAACCACCCAAAGTACTACCAGACAAAGTGCAATTGCATTCCACAACTTGTCAGGCTCAGCTATCATCACTGGTTGCTATGACTCAGAATATGACAACAAACAAGCTATCAATATGTCAATATGTGTTGTGTATCAAATTCTACATAAAAGGTTGATATAGTCATCCAAGAAGAGACAAGAAATAATATGGAAGCTGTCAAAAACTTTGCATCGTCATGTACTGGAAGCCTGGAAAATATCAGACACAAGTACTACTACTGTGCAAAGTTGAATTTTCAAAATGATAGGGACCAGGAAAATGCAGAGCTAGATTGTTGCTGCTTTTGGTTTGACACTTGAGAAATCTGTGATTTCATCTAATTGATTAAACAAAAGGAGGGACTCCAAGAAGGGGAGATTGGTACTAATTGCTGCAACAAGTACTACTACTACTACATACTAGAAGACCTCACAACAACTAGCATGAGCAGTAAAGAGGAGTTCCTCTGTTTTCTAGCAGGGAATGGTGGTGGTATTGGAAAATCAAAAGCAATTCATTCAACTCCCAGTAGGATGAGGATCATTATCCTCCCTCTTATCAGCAGAAGCTTCTTTCTATCTTTGGAGAAAAACAACAACATATTACTTGAACTTTAAACAATAAACCACAGATTTAAATATGATTCAGTAAAACAAGAAGGGGAGCTTCTTCTTGTTGATGATTCAAGAAGAAATGGTTTGAAAAAAGAAGATGTTCAAATTATGAACTCAAGAATTGTGAAACCTTGGGACAAACTCCTAGAAGATACTATTGCTTATGCAACATACAGCAATGCAGGAGACAACAAGTGTGCAATAAATGATGGCATGTTTTCTGAGTTTCTCAACACAACACCACATTCAAAAAAATATAAATGGCAGATTGCCATATCACACTACTATTGTAATTATGGCATCAAACCTAAAACTGCACATTAATAAAAGAAGAAAATCCACAGGCATGCCCACTGCTGGTGCTTACTATTTACTGCCACATCAGATGCTGACATATCTTCCAAAATTTTGGTGATAGATCCAAGAATGCTTAAATTGTATGTTGGTAGTAGACCTGTCATGATTGATGACAATATACTAGTAGATAATCTTGAAAAATCAAAAACAAATGGAGCCATATCTACTTTCAAGTCTGCAAAATAGAAAAATGAAAAATAGGTACTAGTACCAGGATGATTGTAAATAAATTGACAATGTTCTTGTTGATGGATATTTTGTTCAATCATCACCATGTGTAGTAGTAGATGATGCTGAGAAAGTTCTTGGTGAACAGATATAGTACCACCACCACCACCACTACTACAAAAAAGTGATCACTTTAACTTCTCAAAGAAACAATGCAGCGGCATCTAAATTTCAATATCCACACCACCACCACCACCTATTAGTATTTGTTTGGGGATTGCCAATAACTTGCCATTGTGGGGCCTGTACGGTACTCGATGTAGCAAGTCGCGCAGTGCCGGGACTGACTGAATTAGTAGTAACAAGAACCAGCAATGAATGGTGAGGAGCAAGCTCAGCTTGCAAAGGGAACAGCAGCAGCAAGAGGTGCGCCCTAGAGCTCAGCAGCAAGTATACTAGTGGTCCACAAGAGCCACTATTGCTAGTGAAGCAAGCCAGTAATGATATGTATAGTATCTGTGGAGGAGCTCGCGCAGCGCGTGTAACCAAATTGTAACCAGAATTTTGTACCTTGGCGTGTCCGTGTAATTATCACGGGAAAATTTTTGTACCATGCGCTCGAGAGCGCATGGTACAAAAATTTTCCGGTGATAATAACACGGACTCGACAAGGTACAAAATTCTGGTTACAATTTGGTTACACCAGTGATAGTACTTGTTGTGCTGCGCTAGCTCTTCCACAGATATTTACGTAACCGTTGAGTAGCTCAACATTTCCATGTAACCACGCGCGCTTGGTTACTGCTTTACGGAGGCTTGATGATACGGAGGATGCTGATAGTACGGAGATGCTCGCTGATACGGAGGACGCTGATACGATACGGAGGAGCGAGGAGGAGCCGCTGATACAATACGGAGGAGCGAGCCCCCCCTAATACGATACGAGTTGCTGATACAATACGGAGGAGCGAGCCAGCGCTGATACGGAGGACGCTAGTAATGCGAGTTGCTGATATGATACAGAGGACGCTGATACAGAGGAGCCGCTGATACGGAGGAGCCGCTGATACGATACAGAGGACGCTGATACAGAGGAGCCGCTGATACGGAGGAGCCGCTGATACGATACGGATGCTGGTGTTTTGCTTGTTTCCCCCCTGCAAATCAATATTTCTACGGTGTTTTCTACATGAGTTTGTACTGGCTGGAATAGCAATCAAGATGAGTTTTTGAGAACTGCTCACATTTTTTTAGTACTCGTACTCCTCGTACAAGATACTGTGTACAATTACTGATACTACGTATTTACAGTAGTGAAGACAATTTTTTGTGTGTACCTGTTGAGGTGCATGCGCCTGGTTACAAGCGCGCACGAGGGAACCAGTGCGCCTGTTTTTGTAACCAGACCCTTTTTTTTTGTAACCACACTACTAGTAGTATCGTGTAAAAAATATGGGCTCTCCTTAAGGAAGGGTTTGGTTACAATTTTTGGTTACAAAAACTCAATCCGCGCGCTTGTAACTTGTTGAGGTGCGCGTATTTAAGCAAAAAATAACTAGTGTTTGTTAGTGTTAGTTTTTTGTAACCGCGCAGTAACCAAGCGCGCGTGGTTACATGGAAATGTTGAGCTGCTCAACGGTTACTAGTAGTAACTAACTAAGAGCTAAGCGATCCCGACCGCCCATCACGCAGCTGGTACTAACAGTGCGCCGGTGCGTGGATCAGCAGGCGGCTCCGGGTTCCATAGTACTAACCCTAATCCCCCCTTCTCACGGGACAAAGTGGTTAGGGTTACTACTCTGGATTCCCTTAACACCTGCTTAACCCACCAGCCTCATCTATTCTCGCTAGAACCAGAGGATCCAAGAAACCCAACAAGGGACTCGTTACGTAGGCTGTTAGCGTTAGCGAACAGTTAGTAGCTCTAGAACCTAAACTCCTTTTTGCTTTGCCGAGGGCATTTCAAAGAGGTTCGTCGACTGCTATCATCAGAGCCTCATTTTTTTGACACCTCGACATCAGACCTTTGACCGCCACTAAAATATATCGAATCGAAGATAATGCAGAATGTTACCGTACAGCGCAATCTGATGGACCTGAGCGACACTCTAGACACTGATAGTCTGTCTTCATCGGAAGCATACACCACTTCACATAAACATACCGTATAGTATTGCACGGTATCAAAAAGCTCCTAGAACACGAAACCAACTGGCTAGGCCCCAAAAAGTTCGGTTCTACTACACCTCAATCAGTTTCTGAAAAAGGAAGTTTCGCCCGATATTAGTGTTTGTAATATGTCCCTTTTCGTTGGAAGAGCTGGTTGTTTAAAACGAGCAGCAGCACGATCAATTGGATTGCGTAGATTTGCTTCGGTGGGAGACCAGTTGCCGAGTGTCGAGCTACACCTCGGATTCCCACCCGAAAAGCACAATCTGGCCGACTTTGCCAAAGACAAGTCCATCTTGTTGGTGGGGTTGCCTGGTGCCTTTACTCCCACCTGGTGAGTGCTTTGAAAATGGCAACAACGACGTGAAGTTTTTATGCACCCAGTAACTTGTCTCACTCACTTTCTCGTCCATACACCCAAATCGCTTTTTCGAAATTGCGACAACAAAGATCCACAAAACAGATCCCCAACTATCTCGAACACCAAAAGGCACTTCGAAAGGAAGGGATAAAATCAGTCATTGTCTATTGTGTCGTAAGTGGAGTTCCTTAGATGTACACATTGCTAGGACTGGAGAGTCATGGTATCAAATTGATCGAATCGAATGCCATTCTTACTCAAAACAAAAGTTTCGTGATGCATAATTCCATTGGAATCGTTGCATTATTTCTGTTCCTGTGCTATTTATTTTTCTTAGAATGACGCTGCCGTAATGCAGGCATGGTCCAAGGACCAAAAAACTGGTTTGTCCATGTTGCAACTAATGGCCGATCCAAAGGTATGTGCGAATCATTGCTATATACACTGTAAGCGCAGCACGTTTTTGATGTAGCGTGTTTGCGATGCAGAGTTTGTGAGCCTTGATTCGTATTACGTCGACGAATAGCAAGGCGGATAACTACGAGACTCAACAATACTAATTATTCTAACCGAGAATTTTTTGGATTGCAATCTATTCCTTTCTTGCCAAAAATACAATTAACAACCGAACCAACAGGGTGATCTGACCAAGGCCCTTGATCTCGAATTGACCCACCCAGGTCCCACCGAAGGCGCCGGATTGTGGGGACGCTGCAAGCGCCACGCGATCTACGCCGTGAACGGTGAAATTAAAGCCGTTCGGGTGGCTGAGTCCGAGGACGATCCGGCCGGAGACGAATTCCCGGACGTCACCCTGGCCGATGCCATGTTGGAGGTCATTCGCGGTGTTAAGGCAGATGACAAGTAAACTATGAGTGGCAAAAATCTGGTAGATGTGACCGATGGCCAGGTGGATTGATTGGATAGACTTATTTGCTGAATGGCTTGTGTAATGTCACCGAGATGGTAGCTTCGCCTTTTGGAAGTGGGTTGGAACGGATTAATGACGCCTTTCGTGACGAGGACAATTCTTTGATTGATGTCCAACCCGCACACACAGCGTGGTTGCTCGTCCTTTGCCGAAATGCTGACAACCAGGGAATATGCAAATAATGGAACAATCCATCACTTAATCGCAAGGAAATCCCCTCCATTCCAGAACATGTACAAACGAAACCCATTAACTGATGACACGGAATTTGCGCTATAGTCTAGCCAAACAACGATCTAGAGATCTACTTAGTACCTCAGTAACAAGTCAAAGATTTTTGAGGACTTGTAGAATGCGATACTTGTACTTCGATTGTCTAGATACAAATCTTTCAGTTGAGACTGTTACTTGAAAGGTTCGATAGTGAATAGCTTCGTTGCTTGGTTGAGCTTGTAACTGAAATGCGAATCTACGTGCGCGTTTTCCCAGTATTGGGACTTCCTTTTTTGCCATGACTTCCGCGAAGTGTCACGCTATGCGATTTTTTTGTATGTTTCTTTCCCATTGGTGTAGCTATTTCGCTGCTGCTTTTGCTGTTCCCTCCCGACGTTGTCCCAGCAGAGATGTTTTGTTTTGTGTTGACGATTGTAGTTCTCTTGTTTTCTTTGTCGTCATCTCTGTTCATGAGATTCATTTTGGCCTGGTACAGCTTGGATCCTAGCTCATGGATTATGCTCTCCTTGGCGCTCAACTCCTGTTTCAACGATTTGTTTTCGAATGCAAGTTTCTTGTTTTCAATGATAAGCTTATCTTTTTCTGCACTATCCATTTTATTTGGTATTTGATGTTGTTGCTTGTAGGCTTCCAGAGATTTCTTCAAAATGACAACGTCCTTTGCTAGCGAGTAGCATTTTTGTTTCAAAACCGTAACTTCTTTTGTCAGCAACACTCGTCGTTCTTCCATTTCGATGAGTAGTTCGTCACTATCCTCTAGCTCGGCAGCTTGGTGGACAGTTTCGATTTCCAAAACTCGTACCCTTGCTAGGAGTTGAGCCCTTTCGGCCCGAAGTGAATCGAGCTTGGTGGCCCTGCTCTGCTCCACAGAAACGACAGTTTCTGTAAAGACGTCAAGGACACGATCCAAACGGTGTTTTAAGAGCTTGGTTTCCTTTGCTAAACTTTGGGTGGCACCCTTCATGTTACGAGATCGAGATTGTGTGGTTTGTGGTCTGCGTGGAACGTCGCGGTTCTGCCTTGGGCGTACGCTGCTGGTGCTATTACTTCTCGGAGTGACAGGTGGCGGCCTCTGAGTGGCATGGCTCTGCCTTGGGCGTACACCGGCGGTGCCATTACTTCTTAGAGTAACAGAAGGCGGCCTCTGAGTGGCTTCGGGATGGCTAGATGAGGGTAGGTTACGGTTGCCGGTAAAAAAAGAAAATTCACCATTGGTGGTGCTGCTACTGCGTGTATTCTCTGAACGGCTTCTCGCCTCATCATTGTCGAAGCTAACATTTTGGTCGGGTGGTGAAAATGCGGAAATTGTCATTGACGAAGTATTACTCGTATTTACATCATTTGATCCGATCCGATTTAAGTGCCCATTCCTTGCACCTTGCAGCGAGACAATCTCTGTTGACGAAGAGCTCACGTTGCGAATATCATGGCTGTTACTATTGTCGTTATTGACTCTTCTTTGTTGCAATACTGGATGCAACATGTTTTGAGTTAGCGTCTGAATGATGTTATAGGGGAAAATTAGAACGAGATGTTAGCGATGTCATGCCGTGAAGTGCAGGCTGGATGATGGTGTCAAATGAATGTAAGAACAAAACTCTGTGTAACTTACTCCGACAAAATCATGCAAAAACTTGTCGCTCTTTGTCATGATGGAATAATTTTGATATTGAATATAGGAAAATCTTCTCTTTGCAACCGCCAACGTCTAAGTTCTGCTCGACTTAATTTCATTCATTTGCTAGGTTGGTCAACCGATGGAATGCTTTACTTATTCTTGCGGTTTTCGATGTACGGTACTCGTTCCGCTAGGCCCTTGTCCACTAGTGCAGCATAAACACTCTGAATACCTTACTCCTTGCTATGTCAAGAGGTAGAGAACATTGGGACAATACACGTTGTGTTTCTAGAGCCAGCTAGCGATCCGGGTTTGCCTCGTGCAACTGCCATTTGTTTGGCTTGTTTTGCTGCACAAAAACTGCGGTTACGAACAAACGCAGTAAATAATTTTGGTCGACCAACCCGTCCGTTCGATTTTCGACCAAACCCGGTTGGAATTTCATAGTCACAACATCCCTCAAACTGCCTGAGCGGTATTTTTGATATGCCTTTTTGTGTATCGCTACCCAAGGAGAGGTTCGTTGCAAAAAGGAATTCGGCCGTTGTGTTACAATACTATCACGATATTTTTGGTTGAATGTTACAGCATAGTAATCCGATCCCGGGTGCATCTCATTCTTTAGTCTTTTGTCATGCCTCGTTAGAGATTTAGTTGAAATACGGTACGTACGATATCATAACTATGACCCCTGATCATAACCTCGTTCTTGGGTTCAGAGTTCAGATGTACCTTACTTCTACTTCGTATGATATATATGATAGTATGCTTATTTCATAGTATACATATGTTGTAATATTAATTTCCACGAATGAAAAAGCTCGGCGAAGTCATGACCTGCCCATTTCCACGACTCACCGATGAATTTGGGGGGATTCTTTCTCTACCAGAACATGTTTTTCGAAACCTTTATTACTTCATTCGTTCCCAGAAAAGATACTGTTGCGTTTTACCGCGCGACAAAAAGTGCGTTTTCATTTGACGAGATTCAATTTCTGCTGCACACTGTTTACAATAACTTCAGCAGCAAATCAATAGTCCTGTCTGATTCGTGAAGCGTCACACCGAAGTAGCACGAGTCGTCCAAATAGCGTAGCACATCGATAAGGTACACCACACCATAATGGGCAGTAGCTACAAAGAAGCATTCATCCCTCTTCCCACCGAAGATCACTCCCAGGCTCCAAACTACAGGCCTGACGACCCTGGATCTCACCGAACTTTCTCCTCGGGTCTATCGATAGATAGTGGTGCCGTTAGCGATGTAGGCTTTCTAAACCACACAGACCAGCACATTCTATTTCTGGGTATTTGCTGTGATCACCGTAAGGCCGTCATCGCGGTGAACGCGATCACCATTGGAATGCAGATTGTAGGGATGATTGTCTTGGCTGTCGTAGCCTCCTACGTCACCAAGAACCTCGATGATATCGAGGCAGACATCAACGACGACAGCACACGCAAGGGACTCGACGAATTTGCCAAGGGGGGTGGCATCGAGGCCACGGAAACTGCAATCGATGCCTATGCCACGGTTTCGATTGGACTCCACGCATGCGGGATTTACGGGGCCCTCACGTTCAAACAATGGGGTATCATCACGGCCGGCTGCGCATACGCTTTTAGCCTGTTCATGGGCGTATTGTCTTTCGATATCGGGAACATTCTCATAAGTGGTTTATTTTTGTATCCGCATTACTTCATGCTAAAGCTAATGAAGGAGGGCGTCATGAGCGACTACAATTACCATAAGATTGCGAGTTGTTGCGGTGATAGGCAAATGTAATTTGTAATACAAGAAGAAAAAATATGCAACATATTATTCGATTTGGTTGCTACTTGTTGTAGTAGTACTGTAACAACCAAAAAGAAGCAGTGTATTAGTAGTACGAGTACTGGTTTGTTACTTATTACTACAACACTGCTGGGTCCCTGATACCCACTGCTGGTATTAGTAAGAGTTGTTGTACAGAAGATTAGTCTCGACCATGATCACCGGTTTGTTGCTATTTCAACCAGGATTGACATGTTTGGTTGCTACTTGTTGTAGTAGTACTGTAACACCCAAAAAAAAGCAGTGTATTATTATTAGTAGTAGTATGAGGTTTGTTACTAATTACTACGACACTGGGTCCCTAATATGTACTACCGGTAGCAGTATGAGTTCTTCTACTAGTACAGAAGATTTGTCTTGACCATGATCAGTTTGTTGCTATTTCAACCGGGATTGACAAGTCATGATTCAGAAGGACTAAAGGGAGAGCCCAGATATTTTGATTGACACAATTTGTACTGCTTATCAAAATTCTGCCTAGTTTTTGATGGTCCCAACACAGAGAACCACAGATTGTTACCTAGCTAGGGTCATTTTTACAGGTTAAAAAATTGTTTCAAATTGTTTAATTTATTGCTGGTCCCAAAATATTCCTGTTAGTGGTCCTTACTACTGGAGAGGTAAATTCATTGCTTACTAGATGAGAATTACTATTAGTGCTTACTGCTGGAAAACCTCTATTACTACTTACTAGTGGGGATGTTATAGTAGGTTTTTGTTGTTTGTGCTGTGAGAAGGGAGGAGGAGCAGCAGCACCAACAACAAAACCCCCTAACACAGCACTTTGAAGTGCTCACTACTAGTACTATAACATCCCCACTAGTAATTAGTAATAGAGGTTTTCCAGTAGTAAGCACTAATAGTAATTCTCAAGTAGTAAGCAATGAATTTACCTCTCTAGTAGGATGGACCACTAATGGAAATATTTTTGGACTCATTAGTTTGTGGAGTGGGGGGGGAGGGGGGAAACGGAGATGCGAGAATCATGGAAGTCGAGAAGAAAAAAAAATACTAGAATAGTTTTTCTCGACTGAAATAGTAAACGATAGGGAGTCTGAGGGGGGAGAAACACTAAAAATCCGGTATGAAGTTTTTTTTAACGTAGACCGTAGTACAAAATGAATGGCTGTTTCTCTGAGAAAATATAAAGTTAAGGGGATGAGACGCTCAATGTTTTAGTGATAACAGTGGCACATGATATCCACCACGAAATGATGAAGATAAGAAGACTTTTTCTCCATATGGGGGGTGTGGTCGGAAATCACAATAACAATGCTAACAAAAAGCACAGAGCGGTGATATTGGGCATCCATACCAGTACCCATACCGGTACGACAAATGAGCAGGTCGGAAATCACACTAAAAATGCTAACAAAAAGCACGGAGTGATGAAATCGGGCTTTCATACCGGTACGAATGAGCACACACACACGTGTACTACAATACGATTGAATCATACGAGTCTAACAAATGAAGCACCAATGATCGTTCGAACCATGGTCGGAAATCACCATAAAAATGCTAACAAAAAGCACGGAGTGATGAAATCGGGCTTTTGTACAAACAAGCATCGATGCTTCATACAGTACGTACGTACTTACTCGTACGAATCATACTCCTAGTAGTACTTTTGAGATTTGAGACCGTATTGCTTTTTTTCTACAGTAGTTTTCTACAAGGTATAGTGGTAGTAGTAGTAGTAGTAGTAGTAGAAGTAGTAGTAGTAGTAGTAGTCGTCGTGTGTGTATGGGTGAGTGTGTATCAAAGAGTGTGTACTATCAGTGAGTGTGTGACAGTGAGTGTGTCTCTCTGAGTGTGTTTGGTAAGTGTGTGGCGTTGAGTGAGTGACAGTGAGTGTGTATTGGTGAGTTTGTATCAGTTAGCGTGTGACGTTGAGCAGTGTGTATCTGTGAGCGTGTATCTGTGACTGTGTATCCGTGACTGTGTATCCGTGA
>CAACVS010000134.1:42483-56912 GCA_900660405.1 Pseudo-nitzschia multistriata
GTAGTATAGAAGTAATACTACAACTGTATGCAAAATTGCAATAGTGTGAGAAAATGAAATACTAGTAGTTTAGCAGTAGTAGATCTAGTACTGAAATTACAACAACTACTATTATTACATTTTCTGCTACTATTTCTGTTTTTCATATAGTAATAGTACTACTATAGTAGTACTAATTATACTGTTTTTCATATTGGTAATACTACTGATAGTGATACTGGCTGATACTGATGAGCTTTGGCTCAGGCTTTAGCTTGAGCTTTGGCTCCAACTTTGGCTCTAGCTTTATTATTATAGCTCTGCTAGAACCTACCTCTAGTAGACATAACTCTAGTAGATATAACTCTAGATTCAGTTGTATAGTACTAGTACTTGTTGTAATTTAAGTACCAGATGTACTACTGCTTTACTTCTACTACTTCATCTTCTCATACTATTTCTATTTTTCACAAAGTTGTACTTTAATCTATATTAGCTCAATATATATGTACTASTAGTAGTATGATTAGTACTAATACTATTTTTCACAAAGTGCTAGGTGTAGATAGTACAAGCTGTAGTGCTGCTTCTGTACTGTAGCAACAGTAGATCAGAAGCATAACTTGGGGGCAAGCACCTCCAAAGAATTGATGCATTCTAAAGAGGCAGGCAGCTGGCCAAATGTAATGATCTCAACAGGATTACTGCAGCTTCAGTACTGTGGCAACAGTAGATCAGTGCAACTACACCAACCAATACACCAACCAATAAACAAGGCACCAATACACAAGCACCACACTGATAAACAAGCATGTCACTGATAAAAACTCACTAATAAACACTCACAAATACTACACACTCACTGATAAACACTCAGTGATAAACAAGCACCTCACCAATAAACACTCACTGATACACAGTCACCGATCATTCACACTCACCAATCCACACTCATAGAGGAACACTCACTGACACACACTCACTGACACACACTCACTGATACACACTCACTGATACACACTCACTGATTGTACACACTCACCAATCAACACTCACTGATCAAAACTCAGGGATCAACACTCAGCGATCAATACTCAGGGATCAACACTCACCAATCAACACTCACCAATCCACACTCACCAATCAACACTCACCAATCATTACTAACCGATCAATACTAACTGATCAACACTCACCAATCATACACACTCACCAATTAACACTCACCAAAAATCATACTACACACTCACTGATCATATACAGCACTCGCCAATCAACACTCAGTAGCGATTGACACTCAGTGATTGACACTCAGTGATCGACACTCAGTGATTGACACTCAGTGATCGACACTCAGTGATCGACACTCAGTGATCGACACTCACTGATTAACACTCACCAGTTAACACTCACTGGTTAACACTAACTGATCAACACTATCCGATCAACACTAACTGATCAACACTAACCAATCAACACTAACCGATCAACACTCACCGATCAACACTCACCAATCAACACTCACCAATCAACACTCACCAATCAACACTAACCGACCAACACTAACCGATCAACACTCACTGATCAACACTCACCAATCAACAAGGAAAGTTGTGCTTAGAATGCTTCGTACCTCAAACAAGAATCTACAGAAAATACTGGTATCATCATGATGTTATCAGATCGAAATAGAATCAAAAACCTCTACGGATGAAAATAAGTACAAAATATATATCTTAGGGTTCAGGTTATTATCAAACACTGATTCCTAAAGAAAGTGCCTTCAACTTCCACTGCTGCCGAAGCAGACCAATAGGTACTATACATACATATGGAAAATACATACACACCATTACAATACGTACAAAGTGCAGTACAATAAAGGTCTGGTTCGACTTCCACTTGCAGCGTACCGCAAAAGACCTAATTAAAAAAACCGAATTATTGTCGAACGAAACGTCTGGGCTCTCCCTTAAGTGTTTCTGTGGAGTCTCGTTTGAAAATCTTTGATTCGTTTGAGTCAAAGACTTTCTTAAAAAAAAGGATAGATCATCCGTTTTTGAGAGAAGAAAGTGTGAACTGACTCCGATGATGATTTTGTTCTTTCGGCAACAACAATCGACGTGTGACTTCTCTCTGAAACTGCCGAATTCTATTTTTAGAAACAACAAAATCCTATCAGCATCACAGAAGGTCGTAGAATGAATCATGGATGATAACGAAGATCCTATTGGATCCATGCCTACGATTACGATTCGAAAGTTGATTGGGTGATGTTGCCCGTTTGTGACGTAAAAACAGCTGCAAAACTTTATTTTGATGAGTTCATTCAATTCTGCGTCCGAAAGTGTATTAATCTCGCCAAAGCCTCCTGTAAAAGTACAGAAGTGATGATTCGATGAATCTTTTCGTCAGGACTCCTGACACAGATTATTTCTCTCGAAAACTTCGAATTTTGTTGTCAGAAATCTGACTTATCGACGCAACACGTCAAAGGAGAAGCAACTCATCGACTAGTAAATGTGTGTGCAAAAACCATACTATTGTACCGTGAAAGTACGAAAAACTGCGATGATGTGATCGTTCGAGATTTCAGTTGGTAGATCCCTCATCACTCGAACAGCTCACAATCTTGAAAAGTGGAAGTTCCAAACTGAAGAAAGCAAAAAACAAAACAGTTTCATCATGAAGTATTCTTTTTCCCTCGTCGTTGCCCTGCTTGCATCGACCACCGAAGCATTTACTGTCCCAAAGCAATCCCCCACTTTCGGACGCACCAATGGTTCTGCCAAGTTCACTCCCACAAAGTTTGTTGATGATGTCGCTACCTCATCATTTGACACTCAGTTGAGTGCTGCCTCCCTTACTCCCCTCGACTTAGAGAAGAAAGGCGACATTGCCACGTGGGAAAAATTCTCCAACTGGATCACAAGCACCGACAACCGCCTTTACATCGGTTGGTTCGGTACTATCATGTTCCCAACTCTTCTTGCCGCAGCATCATGCTTCATTACTGCATTTATTGCCGCACCTCCTGTGGACATTGACGGAATCCGCGAACCTGTTGCCGGATCTCTTCTTTACGGTAATAACATCATCACCGGGTCTGTCATCCCTTCTTMCAACGCAATCGGGATGCACTTCTACCCCGTTTGGGAAGCTGCCTCCATGGACGAATGGTTGTACAACGGAGGACCCTACCAATTGGTTGTGATGCACTTCCTTCTCGGAGTTGCTTCGTACATGGGCCGTGAGTGGGAACTTTCGTATCGCCTCGGAATGCGTCCTTGGATTTTTGTTGCATTCTCCGCACCTGTTGCAGCCGCCACCGCTGTCTTCCTCACCTACCCCATTGGGCAAGGAAGTTTCTCAGATGGCATGCCTCTTGGTATCAGCGGAACCTTCAACTTCATGTTGGTCTTCCAGGCCGAGCACAACATCCTTATGCACCCGCTTCATATGGCCGGAGTTGCAGGTGTCTTCGGAGGATCTTTGTTCTCCGCCATGCACGGGTCTCTTGTTACTTCCTCTTTGATCCGTGAAACCACCGAAAACGAATCCACCAATAACGGATACAAGTTTGGCCAGGAAGAGGAAACCTACAACATTGTCGCCGCTCACGGGTACTTTGGACGTCTCATCTTCCAATACGCGTCGTTCAACAACTCGCGTGCTCTTCACTTCTTCTTAGCTCTCTGGCCTGTATTGGGTATCTGGTGCACCGCCATGGGTGTCTCCACCATGGCCTTCAACCTCAACGGATTCAACTTCAACCAGGCTGTCATCGACTCCGAGGGACGTGTCATCAACACCTGGGCCGACATAATCAACCGTGCCGATCTTGGAATGGAGGTCATGCACGAACGTAATGCTCATAACTTTCCTCTTGATTTGGCTTCTGGCGAGATTCTCCCTGTCGCAATGGAGGCCCCAGCCATCGTTGAGGCTTGAACTCGTATATAAACTTCTCCGGTTCTAATGCTGTCCATGCACTTTGCAACGCGCAACAGCTCTCAATTACATTTCAATAACATTAAAATATCAATATTTTATTTCAATCATATCAGTGTATGGTGTCAAGTTGATGATTTTCTTTCTTCAGCATAGTATATAATCACAATAGCTCTTTCATGAGTAGACCAAAAACAGGAAGTGTAAGAGATCAAATTGTAATACCTCTGTCACTTAACTTCTTTTCGATTCACTGTCTCTCAATAGTACAGTATCTCGAATGATGGGCTGATTTATGATTGAATCCAATGGTCTAACATCAAGTTTTTCCTATTCTTTTGCGACCATCTTCGCCATGATTTTCGTCTGAAGTGTTTTTGTACAAAAGAGCACCTGATATGATATCCGGCGCCAAATACCACCCTTCCTATTCGACAAACATCACCGAGAAGCGTTTGGAAAACAGTGCTGCCATCGATTCGTAACACATAGCGTCTCCTTCTTTGTGGTCGCGAAGTTTCTTCTCGGCGCTGGTGATTGATTTATGCGAATCATAGTTCTTGGTGGACGCAATCCTCAGCCGTTCTACTTGTGTTGCTGTCGTCTTTGATCTTTCATCATCCCAATTCGTCAAATTAAACTTTTAGAGGACTTTCCAACCGTTATGATTCGGTCGTGTGTACGAGTGCGGTCGGTGTACGCACTGTCAGCACGATACATGTCGGATAATGTGGCTGTTGATGGTTCGAATGAGTTTTTGTTCGATACATGATTTTGAGCTGAAATTTAAAAATATTTTATTTCGCAATATTTAAAAAAAATCTAAATCCGAAAATCTTTCTTCCTTTCCCCCTTAAGTACCATACGGTAAAGGTAATAGATTAGGGTTCGAGATGTTTTTATGCGACGAACAAAAATCTAGGATGACGTCGTGATTGTTATCACTTGACCTTTCGTTATCAATCAAAGCGCCACTTTTCGAAATACGTACGGTAGTACTTTTCGTACGAGCACAAACGTACGGCGGGAATTTTAATTCAATTTTTCTCCGCTGCAAGCAGAGCATGCAGCAAAACTACGAAAGGCACACGTCTACACGTGTGTTTGCTATCTGTCTGTCCGTCTCGTATCGAGGAAACAGGGTGACGTTTCTGTGTGCGCCTACGTCCCTTCCATAGACAGACAGAAAATCACCAGAGCTTTGCTTCTTTCCCATCACTTTCGAAGAAAAGACGAGCCAACGCCGTTGCTGAAGCTCAAAAAAGCTCTCGAGTGCCCAACCGTAACACAGGTAGAGCTTACCGTATGCAACAGAGGGCATCCACTCAGCTCGTGAGTGTGCAAATACACGCATATTTCGATGCATGAAAGTTTCGTCCAAGAATATATACTAAGTTAGACTCAGAGGAAGATTTCATCTGAGATTCAGGAGCAAAGAGTCGGTTTTGCGGGACGGGAACAGAGAGAGAGAGAGAGTCGAGAGTGGAGGAAAAGATCAGAACGGGAAGGAAGAAACACGGATTGTATCTTTGGATTGCGTATCTGTGGAAATTCTCTCCCCCCTACCGGTAATCGCGACGCATTGTCGACTAAGGGATTTAAAATATTTCATAGTTTTTCAATAGACCGAATCGAATCGAAACAAAACGAGGATGGAACACAACAACAGCGAGCGGATACGGCTGCAAATCGAATGCCCTGGATATGATGGTGGGAAGATTGGAAGGAAAAGGCGGTCGCGAACAACAATAATAAGGAATGATATGAATGCAACCAATATATTGTCGAGGCGGGGATTCTGTCTCGTATTTTTGCTCTCTATGGCTCGGTTTGTTCCATTGGTGGACGCATTTGTGTCGCTTGATAGGTTTAGCAGCCGCACGACACCATGTGAGATTTTTCGACAAAAGAAGAATATATGTTTCAGCACTTCGTCTCCCGAGCAACAATCTTCTACCCCGGGACAAAAACAAAAGAAAGCTTACGTCAACAATAGGAAGCGTTCCTCTCACATACGGCACCCATCTCCCTCGACGGCGAACAGTAACTCTACATCATCATCATCAACAACAACTGCTACTACAATGTTCCGACCATCCCTAAAAAATTCCCATGCTACGACCAACAAATATCATCACAACCGAAGACAAAACAACAGACGAAACAGTGAAAAGAATCATGATAACCGCAACTCGATACGGATCATGTTCCAAACCGCAAAGAACATGGAACGGCAGGGACGGTGGGGAGAAGCACAAAATCTCTTGGAACAAATCCTCCAAAACAATCCCAAAGACTCCCACTCCCACCTCGCTCTCGCCCGGTTGTTGTCGCGGAGGGAAGGTGGGAAAGCCGAAATCGCTGGTGTCACACAGACCAAGGCCCAAGAGGCCTTTGCCAGGGGGACCCAGGCCTGCCCCAGGAACATCTTTTTGCTTCAGGCCTGGGCCATATACGAGCATCAAACCCGCGGTGATCTGATCAGGGCGCGAGAACTCTTCGAGGAGTGCATCGAAATTGATTCCTACAATCCCTTTGTTGCTCACGCCTACAGCTTGATGGAGCGGCAGCTGGGCCGCGACGGTGCCGCTATTTCGCTCCTGAAGCATGTATTAGAGGCTCCTAGTGCCAAGGTTACGGCCGCCCTTGTGTGTACCCTGGGCGAAATCTACATTTCGGCCGGAAATTTGACAGAGGCGAGGGACCTCTACAAGCACCACATCGATGCTGTCGAGAACTACTCGTCATCTGCGGTCGGTGGTTCCATGGATCGGAAGCGGAGGCGTCGTCACCTGCCAACCGAAAAAGATAGGGTGGAAGTATACCTTGCTGCAGCATGGCTTGAAGAACGGCATTTTTCGGAACTCCGAAGTGCACAAGACTTGTTGCGAAAGGCCCTGGCTATTTCTCCGACCTCGAGCCTGGCCAATGTGGCACTGGCGCGGCTGGAAGGACGAATACAGGCTGGAGATTTGTCCCTAGAAGGGCAGACCCCGTCATCGTCTTCTCCACGGGGGACCAAGCAAAGATCAAGGGTTCGCCGACACAACAGCACAGAGGAAGCCAATATCGCTACCGCGAAGCGATTGGCAACGATTTGCGACGAACTTCACCAGCGTGGAACGGAGTCGAAGAAGCGTCAGCAAAAGAATGCCAAACACAATCCGCAACACGACGGAAAGATCGCAGCCAACGAGGACGGAAGGGTATTCAATGCACTTGCGACCTTGGAAGTGAAGCGGCGACGGTTCAAGGAGGCTCAGGAAGTTCTACGGAAGGGTATGGATCTATACCCATTTGATCACAACCTCTTCACCGCGGCTGGAAAAGTCGAGGAGCGCCTTGGAAACTACACACGGGCCCGAGACATGTACATGGAGAGCCTGCGTCTGGAACCTTCGGCACCAACCCTCGTAGCATTTGCCCTGCTGGAGCTCAAACATCCACAATACCCCACAACTACCTCTACGGAAACCACCATCGACAAGAAGCACGTCCTGAAAATGGCGAACTTTACCCTGATCCGTGGACTCTTTGAAGAGGCGCTGTTATTAGATCCCCGAAACGGCCCAGCCTACAACGCCTACGGAAATGCTGAAGCCCGAAGGGGAAATCTCGAGGAGGCACGCAGCATTTTTGATCGCGGAACCCAGGCAAACTGTTCCGATGCTGCTTCGATTTATCACGGGTACGGAATGCTGGAAATATCCTGCGGGAATGTCGGGAGGGCGCGAACCATTCTGTACGAAGGCCTCGAAGAGGTCCGCCGGCTGCAGGATTCAATTTCATCGGACAACCCGAACCGTGATCGGGCCGCCTTTTTGTCGCACACCCTAGGAATGCTAGAGCTGAACGCCAACAATCCGGCTTCTGCCCTGACAATATTCGAAGAGGGATTGGAACGTTGCGGGAATTCCTCGCAGCTCCTTTTGGGTGCCGCCCTCAGTGAAATGCGCCTGGGAAAATTCGAAGCGGCTCGGGATTTGTTTGGCCGAAGCGTCCTTGCCGACGAGAAGCATGCACAGGCCTGGCAGGCATGGGGCATTATGGAAACGAAGGCCGGTAACTTTGACCAGGCGTCTTCCCTCTTCCAAAAGGGCATCAAAAAGGCCCCCTGGCACGGTTCTCTCTGGCACGGCTATGCCCTGCTCGAGATGCGGCGGGACAACATCTCCAACGCACGGACCTTATTCACGGGGGGATTGCAAAAAGCCAAGAGCCGTCACGACGCCCTCTACCAGGGCTGGGCAACCCTCGAAATGCGGGAGGGAAACTACGAAAAGGCTCGCAAACTCATATCGGACGCCCTGACGAGAAACAAGCGCAACGGGCGGGGTTGGATCATCGCTGCCGAGGTCGAGGAAGAGGACGGGAACGAGGGCCTGGCCGATCTGCTACTGCGCAGGGGCATCGAATGCGATCCCGACAACGGTGCCCTCTACAGGAAACTCGGAGATCGCCTCGTCGGAAAGAACAACATCGACGATGCCCGGTCGGTCTACGAGGAGGGGATAGAGGCCAATCCTCTGTACGCTCCTCTCTATCACTCGCTGGCCGAGCTCGAGGCCCGGATCTGCAACCTCGAAGCCCTCGCTCGGCTGAACAAGCGGGCGAACGAGCTCTTCAATAACAACGCGATGGAACCGGCACCCCGATCGGACGAGGCCCTGGAAGCCAGGCTCAAGAACCGCCCCGTTTCGTCCTTTTTTGTCGATCGCCGCAAGCAGTCGTCTACTAGCACGGCGCAACGGACGCCGCCGGCGTCTTCCGGCTCACGCGGGGGCGTGCTCTCCGTGAAGATCGGGGCCGGCGACGAGGACGAAACGGTGGACATCCGCGACAAGAATCCTTCGAGCAACCTGTCCACGATCGAGGATTTGAACGGCGAGGGATTGGTGGGCGACATTATCAGCACCGAATCCATTTTGAACCACACCATTGCAAAGGAATGAGAGAGGATCAAAACAAGACGAAACGAAACGAAACTTGCAAGTTTTGTTCGAGTTGGCAAGTAGAAGCGAAAGCGTGGAGTCGGATCAATATGAAACCAACACATCGTCCAGATTTTCCGGAAAAGAAAAAGAGATGTTTCGTCCGGTCCAGTTGTTGGAAGGTTCGTTTCTTCAAAAATTACGGAACAAATGAAATGCAATTCATTTTGGCCTGAAGCGTAGAAATTAACCAAAACAGAAGAACCGACGCACATCGAACCACGCGGCTTCCCCCGAAGCCGAATCTGTCTTTTCTCATTTATTCAAACCTTCTTTCAAACTCACAGAGCATGACAAACACATGCTAATAGCTAATATTATTGTTACTTCAAGATTTTACTTGGTTGGCTGCATGCCTCGCTCGTGTGCTTAGGCACCATCTTGTGAGAAAATTTTGTCTAGCGCAAATGCATTATTTTATTGAAACAAGGAATGGCTCATACCGTGCTATTGTTACTTTCAAGATTGCATTTACTCTGGCTGTTCGCAAGTCTTGCGACTCTTTTTGTGTAAAGGAATGTTTTTTTTCAGTGGGGCGCCTACATTGGAACAAGGCGGTCGGAAACCGCAGCTTCGAACCCCGGGGCGTTCCAGGGGGTGCGGTTCGATTCGGTTCCTTCGGCCGTTCGTGTTTTGAACAAATAAAACAAACACGGTGTGCTCCGGGCGAACGAACCCGTCGCCATCGAGTGGTCCCCGCCGATTGGTCTCCCAATGGAGCGCCCGTTCGAAGAACGGCTGGTCTTGGATATTCTTGAAACAGCAGCAACCGCAATCGCCCTTTGGTCCCTCCCTGGGTTTGTGGTTTGCTTTCAAAATGGCTCGGTTCGCACACCGTGGACCGCGCCCCAGCGCTCCGTCCTCGAGAGAAAGGCCGCGCCCAGGCACAGGCAGAGGACCCCCAGAAAGAACGACAGCAGGGCGTTGGCCAGCCACGGAGTAAAATCCAGAAGCCACCGGGACAAGAGGCGGATCGGGAGCGAGTCATGGTGATCTTTGTGTTCGTCCGTCTCGAAACAAAAGACGAGGACCAGCCAGGAAGGAGTGTGGAGGGCCAAGAAGGTTCCTATGGCGAGGGCGATGCCACCGGTGGAAAGCGGGGAGCTCTTGATCGGAGCGGTGGCCTCCACCCGGACCACGCCGGGGTGGTTTCGGTCGTGGTTGTTTCCGGTGCTGCTTTTGCTCGGATCGTTCATAGCGGCCGCTGATGTCCTCGTCGTTTGCGGATTTGCGTCGTTGGGCTTTATTCTGTTCTGTTCTATTCTATTGCACTGGTGAGAGGTGAGTTGGTACTCTTCATCGTCGTACTAGAACATTGGCTGCCAACTAGTTGTACGGACCGATCCGTTTGTCTTCAGGAGTTCTCAGTGTTCAAGGCAGTAAGTCTACCGTAATTCAAGTTAAACCATAATTAAAGTTATTTCGATGGAGTTTCAAGTACAGTAATCATCGAAGTCGAAAAGAAAAATACTAGAATAGTTTTTTCGACTTAAATTGTCGATGGAAAAGGAAGTCTGAGGGGGTCTATCGGTAGGCGTAGAAACAATGGGTCATTCCCGATACTCTAAATCTCTAAAACTCTAAATCTAGGGATCTAGAATAACGGGAATCAAGACATTCAACGGACAGTCTGAGAATTGCCGGCTCGGTGCCAGTCTTTATAGGAATTTGGAATCTTAATTAATTTTCAACGTAAAGACTCAGAACGCGCGCCATTCGGTACAAAGAAAAACATGAAAGGGATTTACTGCCTATGTTTGATACTAAAATCTCCGTATCAAAAAATATAGTGTATCCCTTGCATTTTCGATACTCAAGTAGAGTAAAACACGAACTCATTTTCTGCTTGTTATTTCCGATTCGATACCAGGAAATGAATTCATGTTCTACGCTAATTACTAGCCAAACACACTAAAAGACAACAGTTTCCTCCCAGCAAAACAAAAGGCAACATCGATCGAACAACATTGACAATGGGAGTAGTGGAAGTGATCACGATGTACTGGTACATTCATCTGAATAACCAAAGTTACAGGCAAAAGCTCTCTCCCGAGGAGCGTCGTAAGAGAGACAGGAGAACACCACGAATTGCAATCAGGAGATATGCTCATTCCCCCTTCCTCCATCTCTTCCACTCAGGGGATGTTGTGCCATTCTTCTTGTTTGTTAACAGAGGAGGCGCCATGGTCTAGAGACAGACGAGGCGCCTCTTTTGTGGTTATTCTTGTTGTTTAGGACAACGGATACTTAAATCAGTCTTATTTTGGCGGGCCTTTCTGTTGAGTCTTTTGAGACTCCTTGAACGGACGACTGGATTATTTCTATTCGTGGGTTCCACTCTAGATTTAGAGTTTTTAGAACCGGTCAAGCCACCGGTTCTAAAAACTCTAAATCTAGAGTCAAAAACTCGAAATTCTGATGGACGGACGTACCAAAAATTTAGAGATTTAGAGTATCGGGAATGACCCAATAAATCCGGTATGAAGTTTTTTCATCTGAAACATTACAGTTTCTTCCACAAAATACATTTTATGCCACTGGATGACGACAATTCGACTTCCACTTGAAGCAGTCCCCCGAAATCCAGACCAAATCGCACACAATCCGTGTCCGAAGCCTGCAACGCATCGGAGACACACTGGAACGGAACCATCGATGCGGCACGATGGAAGCGCGAACGAGACACCACCAGCGCAATGATCGTATTCTATCTATTTATAGTTTATAGCGCTACATCCTTCTAGCACGTACTACCCTAGCTGTAACGGACAGTTTGCGACGATGGATCGCCTTGTTTCCGATCGCGTCTTCCATATGGTCCATTGGCACATTTTTTTGCACTGGACTGTCTGTTTCATGGCCGGTTGCGACGGACTCGTCCGCGTCGCTGTTGGGCCGCAGTGGTTTCCGTCGTTTTGGATAGTTTGATAGCTATTGGTGCTGCTACTGCTGCTGCTGCTGCTGCTGCTATTGGTGCTGGTCCCGCCCCTTTTCCCCTCGGCCCACAAAGGTCCACTCGGGCGGCCGCTCGTGGCAGAACCGGTCCGCGGCACCGGCCCCGCCAGCGCAGGTGTGCCCGGTGGGCCACCAGCGGTTCCACCACCCCCCGCTTCCCCCGGCCGCGCACTCCCCCGTCCCGCAGGGAACGCCGGACTCGGCCGGGTTGCAGGGGGCCCCGGCCGCAAGGCCGTCCGTGGGCAGGTGGCACACCACGTGCCCGAGGTCCCCGGGGGGGTAGAGGCCGGCCTGCTCGGCCAGGACCCCCGCGTACAGGGCCTTGTTGTGGGAGTCGATCGACCAGTCCAGGGCGCCGGTGGGAGCCGGGTAGTGGGCATCGAGGGCCCCGAAAAGAACCGACGAGGGATCCTCCGCGCTCACAAAGACCTCAAAGCCCACAAAGGCGAGGCCACCGTTTCGGGCGTAGGTGTCCCAGGAGGCGTCCATCGTTCCGTCGTTGTCCCGATCCACCAGTGCCCGGTGGGAAAGCATCGGCACCGGGTCGTAGACCAGGCCCCTTCCGAGGGATCCCTCGGTAGTCATGACGTAGTGGAGAAAGTTGCAGCGTTCCTCCCTGGAGAAGAGCGGCAGGCAACCGGCCCCCAGGGCCTGCGGTGCACCAAAGGTAACCACGTGCACCTTGGCCGGGTTCCGCTTGTCGCTTCTTGGGGTCGCGTTGTTCTCCCCCCGTAGGTAGTACAGCGCCGCAACCTCCGCAATGGACCCGCCCTGGCTGTGCCCCGTCAGGAGAACCTCGCATCCCGGGCACCCCTCCAGGCAGGTTTCGAGAAAGGCCTCCACCCCCTCCGACCGGTGCTCGAACCCGTAGTACGCCTCGTGAAAGCCGGAATGGACCTCGCAGGAGTGGGAGTCCTCGTTCCCGTACCCCACCGGACCGACGGAAAGGTTCGACAGAAGGTCCGACCGGTAGTCCTCCCCGCCCGAGTCGGTCCCCCGAAAGGCCACCGCGCAGTACTCGCTCCCGATCCGGGCGGAGTAGACGGCGTCGATCCCGGACGAGTGGTAGCTCCCGTAGGCGGTCTCGAAGCCCAGGCCGGAATCTTTGGCGGCGAGGGGGTCCTCCCCGAGCTCGTAGGCCAGGCGGGACAATTCCGCCGCGATCGCGGACCGCCGCACCCCGCGGGGGGACATGCCGTCCCTCGCCGGTGCCGCGGAGCAATCGGTGTGTGTGTCGGTGTATACAGCCTCGTCTGCGGCCGTGCCGGCCTCGTGCTTGCGCTCTGGCTCGCGATCCAGGTCGTGTTTGCGGTCGCTGCCGCGGTTTTCTTCCGCACGGCGGTGGAATCGATCGCCGTGCCGCAGGTGGTTCGTCGCGAGAGCATCTCTGGTGGCTTCGGTGGCCGCTGCCGCTTCGATAGTGGCCAGAAGCACGGACAGGAAGATGTGCCGGACGCTGGGGAACCCCATGGCTGCCACCAAGTTCCGTGCGTATCTTTCCCGAACGGAACGCCGATCGATCGTCCGTATCCGTTTCGAAATCCCTGCGGCTTTCCGGGTGGCAATGCGGCCCGCTCGATCCCTCCGGTTTTCTCCCCTCCGTGAATAATACGAGTAATGGATCGGCGGTGGTTGCCGTCGGCACGCCCCACGGTTTGTGGTCGATGCGATCGTGGTATGAGTTGCCAGTGATTCGATCCGGTGCTTGGTTCGTGTAGCCATCATTCGGGGATTCATTCGTTTTGGTGTACACCTCCTAGAACCCGTACCGTACGGGAAAGCTTCGCCGACCGTTCCTTTCTCGACAAAAATACGGCACGACTAAATCATTTTTTTCAGATTGTCGCGGGACAGGTTCATTGGTTGGCGTTAATTTAGAGTTAGGGATAATACTAAATTTCAGTAAGAATCGAGCAATATGATTGGCTAATCAGACAGATTAAAATAAGTACATATGCTAGGCATGTGATAGCGTTGTTAGGAAATAGAATAATCTACGAAGAAGGTCCATTTCGTACCGTAGCATCACGTCCCAAGTCATTAAATCAGTGATGGTACGTATTCACTCGCTAATTATTGTCAGTTCCATACTTTTATTCTTTCAAATAACCTCGATCAGATTAATCAACGGAAAATTGGCGAATTTTTCCCTGACGATTTTGAGCGGAAAATCGATCTCCCCAGAATTAATTTGTATGGACGGTACGAGTTATCAGCAACGTTGGAAGTTCGTTTTACGCGAAAACCTCATGCGATTGCAGCGATGTGTTATAATTTTATTGCAGATCGAGAAAACGTAGCAATTGAATTATCGCCCATTCTTCACGTGAAGCTTGGGGTCTTCGGTTGTATTGTGAAGAAGCAATGCAACAATCTGGCATCTGATGTGCCAGCCTCCTTGGAGCAGCCGGTGAAGACACCGGGCTCCTAGGTTGTAAGAGTAAAGTCGTTGTTGAGAAACAATGCAACAATCTGGCACAAAATGTGCCAGCCTCCTTGTTGAAGGCGGTGTAGTCACCGGGCTCCCAAGGTTGTAAGAATGAAGTCATTGTT
>CAACVS010000134.1:57632-74230 GCA_900660405.1 Pseudo-nitzschia multistriata
GGTGTAGTCACCGGGCTCCTGATAGGAGAGACAACGAGTCCGTTGTTTGAGTGTTCTGGCAAAAGAACCGTCCAGCATCACTAGAAAGCCATTGTTTAGAAACAATGCGACGGCCTGGCATGGAATTTGTCACGCCGTGGATTAATCGACGAGCCTAACTACACGCTGGGCGTAGGCCGCGTTAGTTGCCGAGCGATTGTATGTTGCGTTAACCTAAATGGCTAACGCATCGGTATGCGGTGTAAAAGACACCGAATCCAATGTTCACAACCACGGTTGTATCCCCCCTTTTTTCTTTTTTTACATATATCCTGTGCAAGCATAGGAGGGCCTCTGTAAGTTTCGATTGGTGATAGGTCAAAGTTCACGATGGTGACGGTTATTGTGGCATAGCCTTCAGTCGCTGGTCAAATTGAAGTTTTGGTCGCAGTGTTGAATGCAACCCAGAATAGCTTATAATATTATCTAGCATAATTGAATTACATGCCCCAAACAACAAATATCTAAAGCAAGTAGTAGACTTCCTAAATGGAGCGTTTTTAGGTGGATTCGTTACAACGGACGACTCATGTTACTTTGTGTTTGAAATGTTGATTCCTGGTGATTTGCATTTCGAATAGGGCACGCAAATTACAAACAATATCCTCAACCTTGAGGCGGTTGGCTATTTTGAGTATCTACTAATGTTCAATAAGTACATTCACTAAGCTACTCATGCCCTGAGTTTCGATGTGTTCGAATTTTTTGGGCCTCGTGCCAAAACGAAAAACGGGTGACCAAAACCACGTGGTTCACCACCATTCATTCGTTCCCAACACGGCTTCGTTTTGGGACGGCTCGTTGGCCTCCGAGGCTCCCGGTCTCGTTTCGCTCGGAGCGGGACTCGCTCTCGGGCTTCGCTCCGCCGCTACATCCGGGCACCGAGCGAGGCGGCCGTCGCCACAAAGTCGTCCAGGGCGATCGTCGCGTCCTTGAGGGAGGCCAGGATGGTGAGCTGCGCGACGGCCGACACGCCGAGCTCGCCCCGGATCCCCTGACCGATGCAGATGTCGCACTCGCCAAAGTACCCGGCGACGTAGTCCATCTGGTTCGAGGCCATGTCGACGGCGAGCTCGTCGGCGGTGGTGGGGAGCTTGTACCCGTTTTCGTCGTACTCCCGGACGGCCTCGGGTTCCTCGCCGTCGGCCGGGGGGGGAGGGGCTGCCGCGAGCTTCTTTGCGGCCTGCTGCTTGCGGTAGACCCGGGCCGACAGCTCGTCCACCACGAACCGGCCGCTGGCGGTGACCTGGGGGATGAGGCCCAGGACGCCCACCCCGGCGTCCTCCAGCCTGCCGGCGGCGACGTTCCGCCGGATGCCCTCGGCCACGACCCTCTGTCCCTCGAGGATTTCCAGGGCCTGCTTGTAGGAGGAAGGGGCCGGGGTGGGGGGGACGTAGGTCAGGTCCGGGGCGAACTCCTTGAGCTGCTCCGGCGTGCTGATGTAGTTGGAAAAGGCGGCGTCCTGGGGGACCTTGTAGATGCCGATGCAGACCGGCCGGGTGTCCCCCGTGAGGCAGGCCGCGTCCGCGCTGCGGGTGCCAGAAAGGCCGGCCGCGGCGGCCATTGCGGCGGCCCGGAGGAGCCTCCTCCGGGTGGGGATTGGTTCGGGGGACACGGCGGTGGGCTCGCTCGCGGTGCCCGTGCTTCCCAAGGGAAGGGGGTCGGTGCTGCCGGGGGAAAGGGACCGGACGCCGCGGGGAGCCGTGGCGATTCCGAGCGCGAGAACGATCCACGAAACCATTCTCACGAGGGTCTTTGCCTTTGCCATGGCGAAGTTGTCGTCGTCTTCGTCGTAGTCGTTGCCGTCGTCGGCTTTATCGTTGTTGCTGCTGTTGTTGTTGTGTTCGGAAAGGGTCTCGGCGTATTCGATGTCGGTGTCGTTCACACCGTATCAGCTGTGTCCTGCGATTTGCTTCTTGCCAATGTCTTGCTCGACAATTCTCTGTGTATGGCACCTGATTGGTTGTTTCTTTACAGTCTGTCGGTACCGAGGAGCTCTTTCCCTTCCGTGCCAAATACTGTACTGTACAGAGCAGGTGATGGTTCTTGCGGTTCGTAGAACACACAAAGTACGTAACGGGCGTGAGAGTATTTTTGGTGGGAAAAACTTAGTCAGGATTTTGGAGTGTGAATGACTACTAGTTTTGACGAGATACCTACCGTACCGTACCGAACCCCACACACCGCGCTCCGTCTCGAGGAATAGAAGTATGTTTTGGTACGTTTGTTTCATCGTAACCTTGTGGAATCTTTGCTTTTCATCCTCTTTGGTGAAAGAGGAAACAGCCCCAATTCGATCTGTGAGTTGACATGCGCTGGGCACGCGACCAAAATGAATACAGACCCTAACGGTACGAACCGTACCGTACTGTGCCGTAATTCAAGTAACACAACATCACGTTGTACGTCCTACGTACGTGCTCGTACTGTAAGATAAGAAAGGCATGCTAAATTTGGTCTGTGCTTTGTATGCTCGTAGTGGTATGTTTGTAGCTGGAAGAGAAGACCGTGCGAACGAAGAATCGCGCGGAGTTTCGTTTTGTTCGGGGTTTGTGTCTGGCCCCGCACGCGTTCCGATACGTGACGTCATGTTCGGGGAGAAGCGATGGCGTTCTTCTTCTCCATCGCCCGGCGATGGCTTCGTTTCGGACCGTATAGTCCCTACGGCAATGCATGGGATCGAGAGAAAGAACCTTTTCATTGGTTCGTTCGCTGGGAATAGAATCGGATACCCTCATCATCACGGTGGAAACCAACTAATCAAATCCGTTTTTTACTCTACTGGCGAACCTAAGAGAGAGAAAGAACATTTGATTGGTTTCATAGGTCTTGCCACGCACCTTCGGATGACTCCGATTTCTGCCAATGGGATCATCGCTGGATTCTTTCTTCTGCCGCCGCACACGGAAACAGAAATAGAAACAGAAACAATGGGCCAAYGATGTTCTTTGTTCCGTGCGGCAACGGTAGGATGGTATTGTACGTACCGTACGGTACGGTAGGATGCCCACAGTTGGTCTTTGTTCTGTTTTCTYTCCATCTGTCAAAAGGGAGTGTTTTTGTTTTGTGGTTGACACTCTCGTTCCTCATGTCGGAAACCCAAACGGGCGTGCAGCATTCTTGAAGACGATGGATTTTGCTTTGCCTCGATGGATTTATGTTCGACTTTCGAAATCCGTCGATCGGAATAGAAGCGAAGGCAAAATCGCGGTTCTTCTTCTTATTTCTTGTTCTCGACGACGACACCCATTGCCGCACAACCGCCGGATAATCACGAGCACCCCTGTTGATTGGAAACGACGTCCACCGACCCATCCGTCCATCTTTCCATCCATCCATCATCCATTGCACTGCATAGCAAAGCAGACTCTCGGGACGCATTATTGATTTTTGATTTGATTTGAKTCGATTCGATTCGATTTSAKTYKATTYYATTCCATTCCCACAAAACAACCGCCGCAATGAAATTCTTTGGAACCCCGCAGGCGGCCATGGCGGCGGCRCTCTCCGTGGCCTCGTCCACGGCGTTTGCACCGATGCCGGCCCTTGTCCACGGGCCGGTGCCCCTCTCGGCGCCGCACCAGCAGCGCCGGCGGAGGGGAGCAAGGGGGACGACGACCGGCCTCGCCTCGAGCCGGCAGGAAGACGCCGAGGACCGGATCGTCTCGCTGAAGAAATCCTGGAGCGACCAATCCGGCGTCTGCCTCCCGTCCGAGGAAACCGAGGCTCCCCCCGCCCTGGCGATGCTCGGGAACCTAAAGAAGAAGTACTGGAAGCTCCCGCCGGCCCCGGAGGACCAGTTCATCATGACGGGGGACATCTTCACCCTCTTTCTGTACGCCTTTACCAGCCACTCGATCAACGACGCCATCGTGGGGGGCCTCCTGGAGGACCCCTCCCTGACCATCCCCGAGGCCGTCAGGGAACTCGACCCGCTGCAGACGGTGGTGAAGCTCCAGACGCCGGTCTGGGTGGACCTGGCMTCGAACCCCAACGTTCCCTTTGGGAACCCCTCGGTCGACCACGCCCTGGAGGTGACCGCCCGGGAGTCCCTCATGAACCACTGGGGGATTTTGCTCAGCACGGAGGGATCGGCCTGCGTCGCCCTGTGCACCTGCTGGCTGGTGGCCGGCTACCTGCACCGGTCCTTTTCCTTTGACAACTCGACCTACTGCGGGGGGGACAAGGCCCTCACCAAGACGGTCGAGACCTGGGCGACGGCYGCCCTGCTGCTGGCCTGGTGCGCCGCCGGGGCCGAGGGCCTGGCCGGCCACTTCCCGGCCCTCCAGGCACTGGTCTGCGGACAGTGCCACCCGCCCAGCCAGGTGGTCCTGACCCAGTCGGACCTCCTCTTTGTCGTCGACAGCCTGACGGTCCTGATCGCCTGGAGGTGGTCGGCCCACCGGATCCTCAACACCTTTCGGTAACAAAGGGCGGCGCCGTTCTTTGGCCGATGGAAGGGGCGAAACAGAAACAGAAACAGAAACGACCATTCGGAATGGGATCCCTTGTTCCCGTTGCGGCCGGCCGGGCAGTGTCCGGGGGACGGAAGGATCCCTTCCGAGCGCACCCGGTTGCGACACCGATTGCGACACCGATTGCGATGGGAAACGAACCACCGCGCCGGTGTTGTAACACCCCCCCCCCAAAAAAAAAACGACCCGGGTCCATCGCGGGGTGCCTCGGCCTCGGGGGTTTGTGATGCGCAACTTGCGGTACGGGAGCGGCACTCTAGAACGCATCGAATCGCATCGCATCGAATCGCATCGCATCGCATCGCATCGCATCGCATCGATGGCAATGATAACAACAATGATTAGACACAAAAGCACTCGTTTCAATCCTAGCCTTATAGAAATTGCGGTTTTCTCTTGATACCAAAGCGCGCCGATTCTTTCTCGAACGTACGAACTAGATGCATAGCAATCGAGCCACACACTGCTTCACAAAAATCGATCCCGGTGGTCTGTCTTCACCTCGTGGGAAGCAGGAATCTTTGATTTTTGCACAAAAACTGTGTGCACTCGCCGTCCCTCCTCCTTCCTTTTCGTCGTTCCACTAGTATTCAATTCAACGAAACGAGAGAAAAAGGTAGCGGGAGTACGAGAACTATCAATCGTAAAGGTGCAACCCGACTTCCTGTTGCTGCCACACATTGCGAAAGACCAAGTTGGTATCCATTGTCCATTGCGAATTGCGAATTGCGTAAATATTTCAAGTTTTTCGTATTTTCCGAATCACAAGAACGATCATTTACATTTAGAGTTAAGGTTAAATAAAATAAAATCTACCGATCCTCCCCTCACACTACTCATCTTACCGTACTTGGTACGTAKTGTACCGTACCGTACAACTCTAGTTCTACGGTAATCATGGTCCTAGCCGTGCCAAGCTCGGGGGATCAATCAAAACGAAGCGTCCGTAACGCATCGAGAGACAACAACGACGACTACCGAAGCGGCAGGGAGCAACGACGATCCCGACGAGAGGCCGTTTTTGGCAGGAACGAAATCTATATCGCTCAAAGAAAGCTTACAGATTTACTTCGGAGGACGAGACGCCAGACAGAGAGCAGCATTCCTCCGCGCAGTGGATCCGTAGACCAACACTTTCTGGGAACCCACACGCGACAACAACAGCAACAACAGCAACAACAGCAGCAGCAGCAGCAGCAACAACAGCAACAGCAACAACAACAGCAACAACAAGGACAACAACAAGAAGCTTGGAAAGGCAGGCATGCTTCGCGTCACGCCCGTGTACGGAAGCCGATGGGATCCCTCCGGGGCCGCCCGATCGGGATCCTGCACCCTCGTCGAATACGCCGACGTCCGGGTGCTGGTGGACGTGGGGCTGAGGCACGGGGACAGCGGCATCAGCAACAACAGCGGCAGCCAGCGACAAGAGAACGAGCACGAAAGCAACAACAACAACAACAACAACAACAATGTCGTCGATCCCACACCCAGCGACCACCAATACTCGTTCTGGGAAAACCTGCCGCCCCACGACTGCCTGGTCCTGACGGATTCCACCCTGGAATCCATGGGGTCCCTCCCGCTCTACGTGGAGGGATGCCGGAGGGCCGCGGAGCGGCGCCGGAAGGAACTCGGCGGCACGGAGGGCAGCGGGAACCCCAGGGGGGTCCGGCGATCCTCGCTGTCCAAGAGGACCGGCGGGGAGGACCTCGAGCCACAGCGGCAACAGCGCAGCAGCGAAGGCGGAGGCGGAGGCGAAAACGACCTCGAAAGCCTCCCGCCCATTTTTGCCACCTTTCCGACCGTCAAGATGGGGCAGATGACCCTCTACGACCACCACGCCAACCTCTCGCTGGACGGGGGCCGGCCCCCCTACACCCTCGAGGAAATGGACCGGGCGGTGGCCATGCTCCGGACCATCAAGTACTCCCAGCCCCTGGCCCTGCCCCTCRAGAAACACCGGGCGGCCGGGGATCCGGGCGGTGCCCCCCGCCTGTCSGTGACGGCCCACCGGGGGGGCCACGTGGTCGGGGGGGCCTTTTACCGCCTGGAGCGCCTCCGGGACAACACGGCGGTGGTMRTCACCGGRAACGCCTACCACATTGCTAGGGAGCTGCACCTGGACGCCTGYACCCTCCTCCAGAAGGGGACGGGAGCCGACGTCCTCGTCACCCGGCCGGGGGGGCCGGCCTTTCCGCTGGTGAAYRGCCTGTACAGCGCGGGAGCGAGCGTGGCTGCTTTCGGGAGCAGCGGCGGGCCCGGCAGGCCCCTCCGGTCGACCCCCCTCGTCTCCAGGGCCCGGAGGGACCTGACGGARCGGATCCTGGGGCTCCTGCGCCGGGACGCGAACGTCCTGCTGCCGGTRGACGCCAGCGGCCGGGCCCTGGAGCTGGTCCTCCTGCTCAACCGGTTCTGGGCCAGGGAAAACCTGAGCGGGAGCTACAACCTGGTGTGGTTCGGTCCCATGGTCCACAACACGCTCGAGTTCGGACGGTCMCAGCTGGAGTGGATGAACTCCCAGCTGGGGAACCACATCTTCGAGTCCTCTTCGTCCTCCTCCCGCCCCAAGCGGGGCAAGGGGGACGAGGCCATCGATCGCGGCAAGCACCCCTACCTCCTCCGGAACGTGTCGCTCTGCACCAACCTGGCCGAGCTGGACAAGGTCCTGGCGGACTCCAACGACAACCCCACGTGCGTCCTGGCCAAYGGCCTCACCCTGGACCACGGCCCGGCCCGGGACCTCTTTCTGCGGTGGGCCGACAACGACAACAACGCGGTGGTCTTTACGGATTCCAGCCGGTGCCTGGAACGGGCCGCGAAGCAAACGGCCCTTTTCCGGCAGCCGCAACAAGACGACGCCGGGGGGAGGGCCACCGCTGCTTCGGCCGAAGGAACCGCCGCCGCGTCCGGTGGCCCTTCTGCCGGTGGCACYTCCGCCAAGCCCACCGCTCCCGGTGGGGGGGTGGAGGCCGGGGCTCCCCAAGCGGCGGGCAACGAGGCCGGCGACCACGGGGCGGACGAGATCGAGGACTCCATGGTGGGGCGGCCGATCGGCGAGGGCGAGGCCTCTCGGTTCACCGTCGCCTACCAGCTCCTCCGGCACTGGGCCCTGGCCCAGGCCCAGGACCGGGAGATGGACGACGTGGTGGAGGTCGACGTCCTGGTCCCGCGGCGGACCCCCCTGGCCGGGAACGAGCTGGCGGTCTTTCTGGAGCGCGAGGAGGCCTCCCGCCTGGCCCGCCGCAAGAAGGAGGAAGAGCGGGCCATGCTCCGGGAGGTCGAGCTGGCCAAGGGCCGGCTGAGGCTGGGCGAGGACAACGGSAGCGGCGGGGCCCAGGGGGCCGGAGGCMCCAGCGGGGACGCCGGCTCCTCGGCGGTTTCGTCGGCCCCCTCCAAGGCGGCCCACCTGCCCTTTTTCCGCAAGAAGAAATCGCGGTTCGACTCCTCCCTCTTTCTCAAGTTCAGCAAGCCCCTCCACCTGACCTTCGAGCTCCGGGAGGACGCCGTCGGGGTCGGCCAGCAGGACCTGACKGCGAGGTTTGGGATCGGGGAATCCCTCGAGCCCGGCGCCGGGGACGTMCTGGAGGACGACTACGGGATTTCCGTCCGGCACGACCAGTTCCGGGACATTGTCACGGGGGTCGACCCGTCCAAGTTCGGGGCCCAGAAGGACGAGATCAGCAAGCGGGGCCTCGGCTACGCGGCGTCKGGGGGAGCTTCCATTGGCGGCGGAAAAACGTCCTCCAATGACGGCGAGAMAAGCCGRACCAAGCGCCGCCGCAAGGACGACCTCGGCCTGGACGAGGGCGACGGAGACGGCGGCGACACGGACGACGAGATGGACGAGCGCGGAATGGAGTCCATCGACCTCTCGGAGGGAAACGGGATCGTCCGGGGGAGRAACGGTCGGCCCCCGACCAAGGTCAGCACGGTCCACCGGCGCATCGAGGTGGTGGCGGAAATCGACTACGTTCCCTTCGAGGGCCGCGTCGATTCCCGKGCCGCCCGCCAGTCGGTCCGCGCCCTGCAGCCCCGGCAGGTGGTGGTCCTGGGGGGCCGCAAAACCGGCGAGCCGGTGGCGATGGCGACCGAAGACGGTCCCGGGGATTCCGAGCTGCTGGTGGACGAGGTCCGGGCGCTCGCCGACGCGGCACAGGGATTCGTGGTCAGCCGAAACGAGCCGGTCCGGACGCCCTCGGACGGCGAGACGGTGGAGCTGAGGGTCGGCCACAACGCCTATCCGGCGCGATTGGTGGCAACGCCCTTCCGGACAAAGGAGGARCGACTCGCGGAGGAATCCGTYCCGGATCCCATCGAGCTGGTCGAGACGAAGATCGGACCCTGCACCGTCAGCATGCTCGACTTTGTCATGACGGGGCAGAAGGTGGCCCTGGACGGATCCATCGTGATTGCCCCCAAGAACAAGAAGAAAGCCACGGCGGGCGGGGCGCCGTCSCTGTCCTCGTCCTCGTCCGTTTTTGACCGGGAGCTCGAGCGGCCCCCGGTCTACGTGAGCGAYGGCGAGGTCCTCCTGACGGACCTGMGGACGGAGCTGATCGCCCAGCACGGGATGAAGGCCGAGTACAGCGCCCACACCGGGTACTCGCAGCTCGTGGTCAACGGGCGCATCGTCGTGAAAAAGTGGTCCAACGAAAGCGAAAAGGCCGGGAAGATCGACGTCGAGGGGCCCCTGTGCGAGGACTTTTTTGCGGTCCGGTCGGTCGTCTGCGGGCAGTACGTCACGCTGTGATTGCCCCGTGGATKGCAAAGAAGCTTTTAAATTACGCAATTAAAATTAATATTTGACGCAATAMATTTATTTTGTTGTGTTTCAATGATTCTAATACTACGGTACATGGTGGTTATCTTTGCGACTCCAACAACATCCGGCATGGCAATGCTGTCAGTGATCCCTTCTCCTGCAAAATGGGTTGTTGCTACTCGTTTGCCAGCGCAACTCCCGAGCTGCTCTTGTAGCCTGCGGAAGACGAAGCGGTCGCGTCCGTTTSGTTGAAGGCCTTGCAGAACTCCGAGGTGACGMAGCGTGCCTGCGCGTTTACCTGGAGCTTGATGTCGCTGCACTCCTTGTCGATGCGGGAACAAAACCCCAGGATGGACTCCTCTATGGCCCGGCTTCCTCCCTTCCCGTGGACCGCRAGGTGCTTGTTCGTAACCAGAAAGGTGAYGGAGTATCCATCGAGCGGCCGCTTGCGCAGCAGCGGATGTTGCTGCTGCAGCGAGAGAAATCTCATCCACTGGAACAAGATGGTGGCCTCGAGTGGATCCGCGGAAGAGTTTGCGGCCTCCGCCTTGGCCTGGGCCTTGAAGAGGAAGGACACCCGGACGGAGTTGCTGGTCGCCTCGATCAGACAGGATTCCCTCGGGGCGGTGGTGCCCTTTYCACTTTTAATGGATCCGCTGGTAGGAGGCGGAGCAGCCGGACGAAACCGCCGGATCCGCTGCAGGTTCTCGATGCGCTCGGACGCCACGGGGGCYGTACCCAGCTCGACGTGGGGCCGGACGAGGCGGTGGAAGGCGCCGGTTCCGTCCCAGGAATCCATGCCCGATAGGGCCCTCGAGAGAGCCTCCCCGACCCTTTGGAGGTAGCCCCCTCCGGGGCAAGAAAACCTCTCGCCGCCTTTCTGGGGCCCCGGCAAAGACGACGACGACGACGACGAAAGCAGCGGACCCGTTTTTTGGTTGCGGCTCGAAATTATCCACTCGGTATTGTACACCATGCTTATRTGATAGTATGATCGAGATGTTTCAGCTTTTTGTGTTTCTTGGCGTTTCACCCAAGGATTGTATTTTGTGAAAGAGTCTGCATTGAAATTCAAATCCGTTCTCTCCAAAGGCGACTGGTTTCGAAACGAAAAAACGTGCTCCAAGAACCATTTTTATTCGTATTTATTGTGTTTGAAGCAGAGTGCTGTRAATTCTTTGGAATCTATCGCTGCTTGGGTTTTTGTTTGCCTCGGATTGGTTTAGTTAGGTTTGAATTGGTTTCTGTTTCTGCTCATGCCAAAATTATTTGATGATCGAMTTTGGAGATAGGATCGGTTGGAAGTGTGAGCCTAAATCACGAGAAGATAGTGAATAAGCTCACTCTATTGTAATCCATTGTAAACACGTACCGTAGATCAGGGGTCTAAATTATGACCCCTGCCGTAGATACGGCACTAAAGACCACAAGTACATTTTCCAGGTTATGAGCAACAAACGACCATCAAAATTTGTGTCGTCGACCCATCAGGTTTGAACGAATCGAAYTAGTCGAATAAATTATTGATACTTTACCGACCCATTCGAGAACAATCATGCATGTACCGGCGGCAACACGCAACGTGCGTTGTACTCGTATGTAGTACGTACTTCTAGTCAAAAAAATCAAAACACCGGGGTCTCGCGTCTCGAGGATTGATTAAAACTAAAAACAGATTCCCACCAATATGAAGCCATGGGAATTTTCACGGACGGCACCTTGGTTGGAATGAGACCAAAGAATGGCCTACTGAATTCMACGAAGAAGATTTTGCGCACAAAAAAGTRCATCCATTTTTTAGGCCTTCACAAAAAGTGTGGTGATGACATCTCTTGACTTTTCGCCAGATTTTTCCTTAGGCTCCCGAAATCCACACAAATTGGTGTCGCTCTGTAGTGATTCAGTAACAATGCAYACCGAATRATTGTTCCTACTACAAACTGAATAGCACGTAGCACAAAAACTCAAGAAAAAAAGAAAGACGCACAAAGACAAACACTAACACTCACCATGGCGCTCTCAGCATCGGCGTGGAAGGGCCTCTCCATGGCGGTCTTCACCTTGCTCTCGCTCGCGGGCTTTGCGGCGGCGATCCTCCTGAGGGAGCGGGCCAACCAGCTATGGGTCAGCTCCGGCGTCATGTTCAGCGCCGGGGTTCTGCTGGCAGGCGGCCTCGTCCACCTCCTCGGGGACAGCACGGAGGGATTCGAGGAGGCCGGTGCGACCTCCTTCCCGTGGAGCTACGCCGTGAGCGGCCTGACGGTGGCGGTCCTGGTGTGCGTCGAGATGGTGGTCCGGGACGTGGCCCTCCGCAGGGCAGAAGCCGGGAGCCGGGCAAAGAACGAGAAGCAGGAACAGAAGCCGGATCTSGGTGCCAGTGGCACCAGCCAACCCTCCGAGATGAAGGTGGTTGTCGATCCCGGTGGCAGCGCCGAGGACCAAAGCAAAGACACCAAGGAGATCGAAASCAAGGCCGTTCCTGTTCCCACCGATGGCCAACAGAAGGCAGGGAACCAGCGCCCCTCTTTGAGCAAAAATTTGAGCCACCAAGATCTTCATGCCGTGATCGGAAACGAGGACATCGACCCGCTGACGGCGGTCGTTCTGACAATCGCCCTCAGCATCCACACCGTTATCGAGGGCATTGGGGTCGGTGCGACCGACGACGTCAGCGCCATCCGGTCGTCCTTCGTGGCCATTGCCTTCCACAAGAGCTTTACGGCCTACGCGCTGGCGAACTCGCTCGTGGAGTGCGGTTACTGGGGTGATCCATCCAAGCGCAAGTACTTCTACGCCAGCACGGGCCTCTTTGTTGGGCTGACCCTGGTCGGGATCGGGGTCGGATGGGCCCTGTCGGCGGCCACCGGGGGCCTCGGGTCCGCAATCGTCGTCGCCGTCACCTCGGGCAGCTTTTTGTACGTGGCGGCGATCGAGATCATCCCGGACGAGCTGGAGACCATTGGGGAGCAGCGGCTACAAACGCCGCTCATCGYGCTGTCTTTCTTGGGTGGGTATTGCCTTATGTCGATGCTCGCGATCTGGGCGTGAGTCCGCTCCTGGCATCCTACCGGGAATCCGGCACACTGTGATGCGTTACGATGCGTCCCAATCCKAGTCCGTTTTMWAGAGGCCTCCCTTTTCGTTWACACTTYATTTGCATGCATAATTTTATAGAATCACCGTGCTTAAATTTCCCCTGACAAGCTACCTCTCGGCCGTAGCGACTTGTTACGTACACACAAGAGTCTCTATCCATGACTTTTGTACCTTTGATGTTTTGGCAGTAATGATGTGTTGGGGCTGGCAAGCCCCGAGCACCAGTTGCCTAGACAGTAAACTTGACTTATTTTGCAAACAAATCGTATCGATGCATGCTCATASCATTTGCTGCCGTATTTCGTTGCTGTATTTTCTACACACGTACAAGGTCACGCACAAACATATTTGGCCCATGTATCACTGCGATGCGTTCGAGCAACAAAGAACTTCTATGCCAYTAAAAATAAGAAACTATACTWAAGTGCTGCTGTGTTTAATCAAAAATCCTTGAAAAGMKCCTGCTCTTTCTTGGAGAGGGCCTTGCCGCGGTACTTCTCTTTTTCCACCCGCGAAAAGTCGTCGAAGTTGCGTGTGTCGAGTGGATTCGAGATCTTGGGCTTGAACGGTGCCTTGAGCTTGCGCTCGTTGAGCTTAGCGAAGTCGAGCGTTTTGAACCAGGGGTGGTCCACGATGTCGAGGTGTCCCCGGCTCAGGTTCCCAAATCGGGAGGCCTGGCGTCTGGTCAGGAGCTTCTTCAGAAGGTCCTTGGCATCGTCGCTCACGTAGCTCGGGCACTGGTATTTCACCATRACGATGCGCTTGAAGAGACTGACCTGGTCAGTGCCGTACATGTAGAAGGGGGATTGACCAACAAGCATTTCGTAGATCAAGACCCCAAAACTCCTACAGAGGGAAAACGGAAACAGCGTGATGAGCATGGGTTGCAAAAGCAAAGGAAAACAAAATACAGGGTGCAAGCTACCTACCAGTAATCGACTGCCTTGTCGTGACCCTTGGACATGATGATTTCGGGCGCCAGGTACTCGGGTGTTCCGCATAGAGTGTAAGTCTTGTCGACCACGATCTTGGCAAATCCAAAGTCCACCATGATGCAGTAGCCGTCCTTGTCGATGAGGGCATTCTCGGGCTTCATGTCGCGGTAAACAATGTTTCTGGCGTGCAAATAACCGAGTGCCTCGAGAATACAAGCCCCGTAGAACTGCGAGGCATCGTTGTCCAATCCATCCCGGTCGTTCGTGTGGACGACGTTGAACAATTCACCTCCCTGATGGACAGGCAAGAGCAGGTACAAAAAGTCGGCATCCTGGAAACTACCATTCAGGGGCAAGATGAAGGGGTGCTCGATGGAAGCCATGATTTGCTTCTCTCTCAAGACACCCTTAACCTGACCGGCTTCGATCACTTGTCGCTTTGTGATCATCTTCAGTGCGTACGGTTTGCGGCTGCCACGGGTAGTAGCCAACCAAACCTTTCCGAAGGCACCTAAAAATATGCATTACGTCGTATCAGATCAGGTYATCAAATCATCAGGCAAATACCGAAGCAAAATACAACAAGACAAAATTCAAAGAATATTGTACGCACACAGAACACAAGCGTGAGCAAATTAGAAATCACAAACAACAGTGGTGGCTTCAACTGAGGCGATAGAGAACAACAACTCATTCTAATTAGGCAACGCACCCATTCCAAGCATCTTGTGCTTCCTGATGTCAGCGATACCAATGGTCGAATCAAAGGCCTTGGGTGTGAAGGGGATCGGCTTTCCGAGACGATTAATGTCTCCGATGACGGATTCAATTTCGCTTTTTTTCAATCTCCAGCAAACGGTATCCTCCTCGACGACGCAGGTTGCGGTGCTGACGTATTCCCCATCAGCCTGGACGGCCTTGTCACCGAAGTAATCTCCGGAACTAGAGAAGAAAATTTTTCCGGTCTTCTCTGTGATCATCAGCTTTCCCTCCTTCACGATCCACAGAGAAGGATTGTCACCGACCTTGCCGGCCTCKGCGAGCTTCTGTCCCTTGTTGTACTTGCGAACCTTCAGCATGGAGACCAGGCGGTCGAATTCCAGGTCGGTSAGCATGGAGTTGCTGAAAATTGGCACCGACTTGACGAATCTCTTTCGAGAAGCCTTTCCTAGAATGCTTTCCAGTGATCCCATCGTGGACTCAAAGGTGGCACGGTCGCAGGCAAAGACGTCGACATCGGTCATGGCAGTCACTGTGGCGGCACGGGGGGCTCCGGTCATCAGGGCGCGTTCTCCGAACCAGTATCCCGCCCCATGGACTTTGTCGTCAAAAGAGGCGTCTCCCAGACCAATATCATGCACCCGCACCTGGCCGCTCTTCACGATGTAAAAGACATCGCCTTGTTGTCCCTTTTCGACGATTCTTTGTCCCTCTTGGTATTTGACGGTGTTCAACACGTCGGCAAACTTGGTTACCGTTTGGCGATCGAGGTCCTTAAACAAATCAATCTTTGACAAAACTTCGATKATGCTGCCCTCGAGTTCCTTGGCGGATCTSGCCAGCAAGTGSCGGAAGGTATGCTGGTCGACCTTCCAGAGTTTCGTGTCGTCTGCCGCCATACACGATGCTGCTCGGGGCGAATCGTACAGCAGGGCGAGATCTCCAAAAGAGCCACCGGCTCCACAAGATCCGACAGCCTTTCCGTCGCAGATGAAATTGACTTTTCCGCTCTGGCAAATGTAGAAAAAGTCTCCGTCCTCGCCCTGCGTGATGATCATTTTGCCCTCGGRAGCTTTTTCTTCTTGCATGGCGTCGATTAGCATCTYTCGTTCCGCATCGGAAAGATCCGAAAAGATAAAGTTCGATCCAAGCGCCGCGTCGAGAAATGCGGCGTCTGCTTCCGATTTRGGGTGGCACGGAGCCGTAAAGTCATTGTCGAAGTCGAGGACTCGACCCTTAAGGGCTTGACGGTCCTTGTTTTTCGTTCGGGCCTCGGTGTGCAGCTGAATCTGCTCCTCCCGAGACTTGATGGCGGCTCTCGACTTCTCCTGTTCTGCTTCCCTCGCCATTTTTCTTTTGTCTTYGTTCTGATYGATTAAATTTGAGATGTACTGATTATGGTGAGTKTTTGTGTTGTGTTACGTGAGAGGAGAGAAAGAGAGATCAAAATCAAGCAATGCCGAGAGAAGATACGAMAGCCAGCGGCAGAACGGCACGGCGTGACACCACGTTGCAATGATCCTTTAAAGCAATGCATTGTGTTGCGCTGCTTGAATTACCAATCGAGCTAGAACGAAATAACAAACAACAAAACAACGACTCAAAAACGACCATCATCAGAAGCTTAACGCCAAGCGAAAGCAAGGGCTTGAATCTGTGCTGGTATGCATGAACGCAAATACCATCACCTGCGGGCCGGAGGGCCGCAAGAKATCATTGTTTGCGAGATGCTTTGATCCGGTGCGCGCGATCCGTTTCGGTTTGTTTGGATATTTTGTTTGGATATTGGTCACGTACATCTGCTACTTCTTGTCCCGTTGCGACGCTAGTCTTCTTAGTGACTTCTGGCTTCGAGTTGTCACACCCCATTGCTTATCACARAAAGATTCTGAGTGGCAGGTTTTCCTTGAAGGTTGGAACCGGTACGAATTAGGCGTCTGCTGCTGCTAAGTCTTTTGTGACTGGAGTCGGTGCGAAAGAAGGCGTCGGCAGCGATATTCCCGGCTCTCGACTCTCCAACCAGACAACTGAAGGTGCGAACATCTACGAAGGGGGTTACGTRCGCTACAGGTTCCTCCAAGCAGGCAGGGACGAAAAGGACACACATGTATCTCCTCGTACAATCTACGTAACTTAAAATCCTYCATAAGGAAAAATAAGAAACACTTAGCGACACGCGAGGAAGGGTATGAGTACTCGTACTCGTACGAAACTATCATAAGGTACGAGTACGTACCCGTGCGTACTCGTACGCAGTTKTTTTGAAGCACATACGTGCATTGTTACGTAAGGAAAGGAGATATATTTGAAGATCCTCCAGCTCCCTAATTTCGAARACTTATTCAATGACCGAGTTTCGAACCGCGCCGTACTGCATTGTACAGGAAGTCCTGTACTAAAAGATTGTGTCGTCTCGGTCTTCATGCACTATCGTACCGGCCAGTTCGTAAAAAACAATCGGACCCATGATCCAGCGAAGGTTGGTGCCACCTCGTCACCGCTCTGCTTTTAGTGGGTGGAATGTTGAATCCACTAAGAGAAGATACATACGGTACATATGGTACGTAC
>CAACVS010000135.1:0-57890 GCA_900660405.1 Pseudo-nitzschia multistriata
GAACAGAGAACCTCCATGTAGAATCCCTACCAGGTCTGCATGAGGTTCCAATCGGAACTTCGGAATTCTCGTGAACGCGCTTGGTAATCTTCGAATAATTCTAATCTTATAATTTCAATTTTCATACACACTTAACATACTAAGAGTACACGTAATCTCGTGCAATCATGGAAGGCAGCAAAATGGAACAAGGACAAATGAAAATTTGATCCCCAGCAGCATTCTCTGCATGACACTAACTGGCGTTTCACATGAAAACAGAAATCATCTGGAACTTTGCCTGTTGAACATAGCCCTGTGTATTTTCAATGATGTTGAAACAAGAATAAGAAGCAGCCAGTCCGCATATCTGGACAACAATCACATATTGCTTTCCACCCTGCTGCTGATGGGGAACAGTGCAGATGAAAGCCCACCTTTGAAGAACAAAAACACACAAACAACTAGGCTACTACTAGCTATTACTACTACACAGTGGAATCAAAGCTGCCTTGGAATCATTCATGGACTTACTACTGGGGATAGTAGTAGCTGTTAGAGGAGGAGGATCACCAGCAGCATCATTCTTCCCTCTTTTGTTTTTGATCTTCTTGTGCTGGTGGTGGTGGTGGTGTTTTGAAATATCAGTGCTGGTGCTGTGAAAGAAGGGGGGTCCTGCTGCTGTTAGTATTAGTATGACCCTCTGGATGACAGTAGTACTACTACTAGTAGCAGTACTACTACTACTTGTACTACTAGTAGTACTACTAGTCATGTCACTACTACTACAATTAGTGGTCTTAAAGTATTATTCTGCTTGAATATTGAAAGATTTGCTGAAATTGGACAATTTGAGTGGGCTGGTACTTGTACTAATGGTGAACCAGTATCATATAGAGTTGGGCACAAAATGTACGCACCAGTTGTAAGTTTTGGGCCCTTATTTTTGCGTGTAATAACTACTTTGACTAAAAACTGAATCATACTACCGGTACAGCAGGGCACATGCTGAATTTTTGAATCCCACCACCAGTCATACAGCAAAAATAGTTTCGCTTGCACATGTACACTGCTGCGACCCTACTAGTACAAGTCAATTTTTAATCCCACAAGTCATTACACAGTAATAAGATGGCCCAAAATCAACAAGAGAGGTTCAACTCACTGAAACAGCCATATCTTTGTCCCCAATGGATGCTTAAGTATGGTAAGGCACCAGCACATGATGAATCGAAAGCCATTTTCAAGATTAGCTTCTTTCAAAATGCATGTGGGAGTCATGGGGTCCTAGTAGTGGAAGATATTGATATCCTTGTATGAATATAGGATTAAAAATGTACACATTTTTCAGCTGGAAACGAGTAGCCAAGCCTATATGATACTTCATTGTTGTGGCACTAGTGGGACTACTACTAGTACCACTACTACTTCTAATCATTTCAAGTACTGTACTTTGTACCACTGTATGGTACCTACCATGCATAATATGGGATGGACAAGGTACTGCCTACAATCTACAAGAAGTGGCCAAGGGGATCCAGTCGTAATCCTCTGCAGATTTTCATTCAGGAGGATAATGTGACAAAGCCCCTCATAAGTCTTCAATCAGGGATGACATGAAAGCAGCTGCAGCTAGCAAAGGCTGGAACATTTCTGTGAAGACTCAATCACCAAACAGTCAGGATTTGAATGAACTTGACCTTGGATTCTTCACCAATTCAATTCAAAGCTTACAGTACTATAAGAAGCGATCAAAGGGTACTATTGATCATTTGGTCGTCAATGTGGAGGAAGCAGTTAATGAGTGTAAGTGTGAGACGTTGAATAATGTGTTTTTGTCACTTCAGGCCTGTATGCAAGTGTCTCTTGGTGTGGATGGAGACAACAACTACAAGCTTCCACATATGGCCTAAGCCCGACTCATGAGAGAAGAAGGTACTAAGAACCTTCCAAATTCGATCATTTGCAATCAGGATTCTTGTTTCACCAATTCAGGGCTTGAGTTACTTGCACGAGCTGAAACAGAAGAAGAGTAGTTCCTCAGTAGTAGTAATATAATGTAGTTACAACAAGTTAATTAGTTAAAACATGATGGTTCTGGTACTGACTGTAGTACAGCATCCTACTGGGTTCTCAGTTAGGGGACTAGTATCATACCTGGACAGCAGAAAAGGAGTCATGGTGGGATGGTCATTGTTGGACGGAGGAAGTACAGTACAGAACTTCGTACTTCGTTTACTAAAGGCATCAACTTCTGATTGATGGACAGGACTTTTGTCGTCCTTGATTTCTTAAAAAATAGAAAATAGACATTTCAGCGACTTAGTACCGGTAGAATTCAAATATCTACTGTGCCTATCCGAGAAGAAAACATTTTTGTCAAGCATCGCGAGGACCCACCAGAATTAGAAATTACGTTCCATCATTCTGCACTACTCGTACTGTACTTTACTGTACGGTACTGTAGTTTCATACCGTAACAATTACGGGACTGCTGGGCCGCCTGTCACAATTTAAAGAAGTGGTACGTACTTGCACCAGGTAAAGTACGGTACAATAGCACTGTGGTTGATACAAATACGAGTAAAGTAATACTTCTACTGTACTTCGTACCTATGTACGATAAAGTAGCAAGAAGTACGTACGTACCCTCGCATGACGAGGATGAAGTGCCGCTAGTCTTCGGGGTACTAAAAGGTAGTGATGATGAGCTCTGCCGCACGTATCGCAATACGAAACGCGATTCGAAAAGTAACGTTCCTTATTCAGTTAACTTCGACTATTTTTATCGAAATGTGTCACCGATCCATCCGTTGAGAAACAGAAGAAGTGTCTCATCTAAAAATATTTTAGAAAACAACTGTCCATATCTTGGACATGCGTGTGCACCTCGAGGGTACAAAAGCTGCAAAATTACTAACAGAATAGAAAGGTCATCAGCCGAAATCCATCCCACATACGTTGACGGTCGTTTTCTCTAGTACAAGCATTGCATTCCGCGTTAGGAAAGAAGGGTATTCTGTTTTGCTTTGTTGCAGGAACCTAGCATTGTTAGCAAACCACATCGAGGAAGAACATACTCCTCGTCGAAAACAATCGAAACCATGGTTGACATTACGACTGGTAGTGTAGACGATGGCATAGCTACGCCGCCGTCCGTAGAAGAAGACACAGCGGCTCCGAAGGATTCAACACCTCCGGTGCTCCGATCGGATAATTCTCACACGAATTCTACTAAGGCGAGTAAGAAATCGACGGGAAGCGCAAATAGCAGCGGAAGCGACAGGAACGGATACCCCTCCCAAATCGTCTACAATTCTAATCCGGTGCCGAACGGGCATGGTCATCGCATCAGAATGCAGCCACCACCGGGTTCACCTGGATCTTATCAATTGAATGATGGGACGGCGGCGGGGTACCCTCCCCATCCTATGCATGCCTATCAATTGTCGTCGTCTCCGATTGTCATAACCACCCAGGCACCTAGCGGGATATCGTTTTCACCCAGTGGTGGAAATTATCCACCGCATATGATGAATCCACACCAGGGAGGGCTTCCCCCCACTCCTCCGACACTACCGTACCAGCAGAGGCAAGATTTGAATAGCAGCGGTAATGGATCTCGCAACCCAAACGGCAACTTGGGTAGGAGTACCCACCGTCGGTCAAACTCATACAACGGGCCACAAGGCAGTTCTTCGTTTTTTTCGCCTCAGGGAAGCGGTGCTCCACCGCTGCCGAGACGATCCGGCTCAAAGGCGGGCGCCTCCACCGGAGGTCGACAACGCGCAAACAGCGAGGATTTTTCTCCGGTTGCGGAGGTTCGCAAATTGACCGGGACCGGTGCTGGCGTTCGTCCACCGGTTTCCCCGGGTCATCGGGGGAGCGGATCCAGTCGTCACAATCGTGCGAAGAGTGAAGATTGGCAAATGCATATGTCGTATCCGGGCCCGATGTTTCCAACGTCATTCACTGGCGGAAGCAGCAGTCCGCTGGAACAACACTCGCAGCGGAATTATTCCTACCAAAACCAGCAGCCGCAGCCTATGATCTATAATCGAGGTGTCTACATGGGAGACAGTGGTGATGATAGTATTTCGGGATCGGTTCGCAGCATCCGAAATTCGAAAGAAACGATTGGTGACGATGGCAGTGAAGGCGGAGGCGAAGCAGTATTTTTGTTGAACAAAAATAGCAGCCGCAAGGCCTCGCGTCGGGGAGGATCACGTACGAAGAGAAGACACATGCGGCAACATTCTGCCCAGCTTTTCATGGAAGAAGTTAAGGGTACCGAACAGTTACCTTCTTGCCGTGACATTATTTTTTTGCTACTTTTTGTCTTTCATCTGTTGGGCATCGTTTATCTTGGAAGAACGTACGGGAACGAAGCGCTTCTTATTCACGATGAGTCTCTAGAGGAAAGTGAGTCCTCCGTGACAATCATTTTGATGAATATGATTTATCTTGCCGGCTTGAGTGGAGTGTTTGCGATGGTCGTCTCAGGATTGACACTTTTGTTGATGGCAACCATTGCAAATAAGATTGTACAAATTGCAATTATCCTATCGATTACCTTCAGTTTTCTTTGGGGTACGATGGGCGTAGGTCTCACCCCGAAAAAGATTGTTCCAATTACTGGGATTATTGCTCTAGGGCTGAGTGTAGCATACGCATTTATTGTTTGGGATCGAATTCCATTCGCAGCAGCCAACCTGAACGCTGGGCTATCAGGTATTTTGGCCAATCCTGGTGCAATCTTTGTGTCCTTTATCTTTCAAATTTTGTCGCTGGGATGGTCGGTGTACTACATCTTTGTAGGTTTTGGAGTCTACGATGCCATCCAAGAGGGAGAAATCGACGAATCATTTGAAGGCGCTGGATATGTTTACTTCTGCCTCCTCGGAATATCATACTATTGGACCTTGAACGTCTTCTTGGTGAGTTTCATTGTTTTGGTTGAAAAATTAATCCTGTGATATTTATGAAACCTTGTGAACAATGGACTCACAAAATATCTTTTCGTTTTGTACTTCCCCGTTCCAGAACATTGTTCAAGTGACGGTGGCGGATGTCATCGGAAAATGGTGGTACACGCCCGATGGCGACACCTCTTCCCGCGGTGCAGACTTGAATCATGCTTTCTTTCGATCAGTTTTCTATTCGGTTGGTTCGATCTGCTTTGGAAGCTTGTTTGTTGGTCCCGTCCGCATATTGAGGCAATTTTCGGTGTTTTTTCGGCCGCCCGAAGAGGTTCATTCGCTAATGACTCTTCACGAATGCATGCACTGCATACAATCGTGCTTGACAAATTGTGTCGAATCACTGGCCAGACGATTCAGCCCTTGGTCTTTTACATATGTTGGACTCTATGGCTATGGCCTGATTGACGCCGGGTTGCATTCTGCAGAGCTCTTTGACAAGAGGGGATGGACAACGATTGTTTCGGATGATCTTGTTCCAAACGTTCTCCTTTTGATGACGTTTACGATCACTGGTCTCACAGGCGTGTTCGCACATTTATTACAAAGATTCGAGAGCCTTGCACTGACAGCAAGCCAAGAGCCGCTTGTCACGCCTTTCGTGTAAGTTTGATTTGAATAATGCTTTTGCATGGGAGACGTATGTTTGTTTGTCGAAACTCTCGTCCTGTTCGTTTCTGCGATGATCAACTGACTCCGTGTTTTTGAAATCGGCAGCGTCGGAGCACTTGTTGGCCTTGTGGTTTCTAGCGTGCTCTTTGGGATCATATCTAGTTCTGTGAACGCGGTGATCGTTTTGTTCGCAACCAGTCCCGTCGACTTTGAACAAAACCACCCCGAGTTGAGCGAAGAGATGAGAACCGCTTGGCGAGAGGTCTGGCCGGGTTGTATGGACGTGGTGGACTTGCGGGTACAAGTCGCGGGATTCTTGGATCCGACCATGACCGGATCGATGCGTGGGCAGCCCGTCTACAATGCCGGATTGAGTTCGTCGTACAGAGCTCAGGCAGAAACCCACCCCCTCCTGCGTTGAGTGCGTGCAGAATTTGGCACTATTGTACCTGCTCCTGAGTATCATCAAGCTTCATGGCTATGTCCCAAAATTATATGGGTACAAATTGTTGCTAAGATACAACAACGGAAAATAAACGAAGTCTACAGCAGATTTGAAACGGAATCAGTGTTCAAGGTCCTGATTTGAAACAAGCAATATCGATTGAAAATAATAAAAGAAAATAGTTACAGAAGTTATAATAAAAAAGGACTAGAGCAGAAACGAGGCATTCCATGATGCTTCTTTGCTTCTCGTATATTTTCCCTTTCGTAGTTTGGTTTTATTCGCCTCTTCATTTCATTCAACTCGGTGGCGCCATCCACTTGGTATATATTGGTCTTCTATTGCCTTCAGGATGTGCTCGTTCCTTGGAAGTATCACCAGTTCGCGGCGCTCATTAGAACTGGTCCAAAGCGAAGGAGATAATAGAGTCCAGTGACAGGGCGTACAGGCTTCTCAATGGAATTATAATTGATTTTTCGGTTTCGAGTTACCCGTTCCAAAACTGCGGGCCACCCCGACAGCAGCAACGGCCGATTGTTTCCACATTCTACAAGGCTCCGTCCTGCTTTGTTTGCTAATATCTCGTATTCTATGTCCTGATCGAATTGAATAGCGCCCAGCGCGACATCAGAAATCGTTTTGAATGTCCGTAGAAGATATACAATGGCATCCTTTTCCCTCCCGTCGTTCACAAATATTTCATTCTTGGCGGAGGTGTATGTTAGACCCAGGTGGCGGAGGGTCGATTGTTCAGGATTGCTAGCACCATTTCTTCGTTCACGCTTTAGTCCCTCCACAAGGGAGTGAATGCTTTGAACTTCGCTGTTGCATATGTCGAGGTGAACAATTTTCAAAAACTTGCCTAGTATGTCCATGAAAATCGTTTCCAAATTATGGTGCTCGAGGCAGCAATCTATCAATGCGAAATGAGAAAGACTATCTTGAAAGCTCACATCGAGATTGGTAAGAGCTTCCAGAACGTTTTTCATTGAGTGACAGTCTATGTCACACAGATAGAGTTTTTGGAGCTCGGGAAGCTCCCCCGCTAGCAAAGATACAATGGACGAAGACGCGGGAATCTTGCTTCGTTCGATGCGAAGAGTCTTCAAATTTATCAGTTTTATCCTAGAGAGAAAACTGTTTTTGGTGTTGTGTTCGACATCGTCTTGGTGGAGCAAAAACTGAAAGTTGCATTTGTCGAACGAAAGAACCTCCAAATGCGGCAGACTCGAAAGTTCCCTGCCGGGAATGGATCGACAGCGTTTCAGGCGGAGATATTCTAGGCATTCGAGATAACCAATCTCTGGTGGAAGGTCAAAGGGACAACCCACCTTGCCAAATAGGCTCAGGTAGTTAATACGTCCTTCGTGATCGGTCCGATAGTACCAGCGATCGCGATGCACCAAGTTGCGGCAGTCATCCTCCCTGTTTTGTAGATCCACGATCCCTACTTTCGATAGGATGAAAATAAGCACCATCCAGTCATCAAAGCACACTCGCTCAGGACGGCTGCTGTTGCATATTTCTATTGCTCTATCTATATCATTCCTTGACACTCCAAATGGAAAACGCGTTGTCCCTCTAGAACTCGTAGCTGTGATAAGGAATTGCTTTCGATAATTCATTTTCATGAAAGCCATGATTGGGTTTTCTTTCGTTTGGCTCAGCTACCTATCAACCGAGCTTTTGCTGCTACTTTTCGTTGCGTGTCCTTTCAGGAAAAACTTTCAGGAAGTGTTAGCACGAGTACAAGGTTTGATTGGGGATCTTGGGACGAGGTGCAAGAACACTGAACACCGCCGTTCAATACGAGTACACGGATCCATGTTGAGATCAGTTCCACGAAAATCTGGGTTGACTTTCTTTTTGATTTCTTCAGTGAATGACGAAGCGAGTCGATACAGGACTTACATAGCTTCTTTTTTAAAATTTGAATTCGCACTCCTTCCAACACCATTGGCTCTTTCGATTGGCTCTTTCAACTGGCTACCTCGCCAACGGCTCTCACAGGCGTTTGTCGCATGCCGACCGTAACTTCACAAACACGACACGGCTATCGCACTCGTGTTCGTACGATTAAGGGTTCGTTTTAGCAAGTTGTGAAAGCTGCTGTTCGGTAGTGCTAATACAGAACGCTACGGTGCACGTTACAACTATTCGTTCTTTCGCAATGCCGTTCGAACCAGTACGAGTACGAGTAGTACGAGTATGGTCTATTGATGCTACATGTAAATACCATACCTACCGTTTAAAACTCACATGACTTTTTGATGGCCCACTGTGTGTTACGAAAGTGTTGACAACGTCTAACGATTGTATATTGCCTCGAAAAGAATCGAAGCATTAAAAAAAGGACTTGCAAGAAATCGGAACTGGCTGGTTGATTGATTTGGTTTTGCCACTCCTCGCTTGTTGATCCCTTCATTTTGAATTGCACGCAGATAACAGAACCAGAGCTACAAGCATGCCATCTACGATTAGGGATAGGATAAACTCATTCGAAGCTGCGTCCTCTTTGCAGGGAGGGGTTCCTTCGCCCAGTAGACCAATAGCGAGCATCTCGCCAAGAGGTGGGGCTCTTGGAACGAAACGAGATGCATTCAAACTACCGCACTACGAAGGAGAGCACCGGCACCAGCAAAACGAAAAAGAAGAGAACAAACCCCAGTCAGCAACAAAGCAGCCGAAGCCACATAGATTTCGCAACAGAAACAGAGAAACCCAGTCTAGATCCAAGTTTTACCGCGACATGAAAAATGCGAACAACAATGCCGAGACTGCTTTGAGTGACGTAAACACAAACAGCAGTGGCAATAACAACAAAAATAATCCAACCTCTGCTTCCAACAGAGAACGCGGGAACAGGATGAGCCACAATGAAGGTAATCAGCCGTTTGAAGAGACATCTTCGACAACTGCAACGGCATCTGAGAATCGAAGAAGCAGGATTCGACAATCCCAACAACAAATACGAGAAAACAGTATTTCCGCTACGACGACAAATTTCACGGATTTGAGACGGCAACGGCGGATGCTGCAAAATCAGCGGCGGACGTACCAAGCACCAAGCAACGACAGTAGCACCGCAGCTGCAAAGAGCCAGGACATCGACCAGAGCGAGGCATCTACCACCATGTTCGGCAGGGAAAACCTGGCATCCACAGTTCCGGATTCCCCCGGCAGAACATCCACGGCATCCTCGAGCCTCAACATTGCAAGCAGCAGCCCGGGTGGTAGCCGGTGGTCCAAATTATCGAGGTTGCAAAGGAGACCAAACGGCATAAACGAGCGGCAATCATCGATTGCTACAAATACGACGAGGAACTCGGGATATTCTGCGGTCACCTCAGTGGTGCGGAACACCACAAGTGACAATGCAACATCCAAGCACCTTAGTCCCGTCAAACTGGAGAACGTCAGTGCAGCATCTCCAAACACGAAATCAATGACCATTTCCAAGCTAATGTCCGCCACTGCTGGGCTTTCGACCAAGACTCGGAGACAGAACGAGGAAGTCTCGTCGCCATCGATATCTACCTCAAGGCACAGTAATCGCAACCGAAAGGAAAGCGATGACAACAACGACAACAATGGTACTAATCTGCGATCTCCAAGATCGCATCGAGATGATTCTTCGGATATTGGTGGAGCTGCCAGTCCGCAACAGATCAACGCTTCTCTGGAGGCCCCTACCGATGACGATGCCACTCTCACTAGCGTGCACCGCATCATGGAAGGGAGTAACAATAGCAACCATCACAGGACAACTATCGACAATAGCAATAACCATCATCCAAATTCGCACCAAAACAGCGTCAACTACACCTACGAACCATTACAGTCCAACCACAATCCTTCTACATCCGGGAGAGACAGCGGCAGTGTGGGTCCCTCATGGAAACCCAATCGCGGGGTTCACAGCAACAGCAACCGAAATACCATTTGGAAAGAAGACGAAAAATCTGACAAGATAGGATATGGACTGGGGGGACGCGTTTTACGAACGGAATATTCTAGCGATTATGACATGGACGATATCAGCAAGGCGGATCGCAGTCGTCACTCGGTCCATTCTGTCGATGGGCCATCCACGTCACAGGCTACCGATGCGAACGACTTTTTAATCAGTTCCAGGTACAACAACAGTAACGCGATCAACAGCGGTCTCAACAACAACAATAACAGCGCAGCAACGATGGGCACCAAACGAATCGACGACGATGACCGGACATTTGACTATGGAGATCGAGATGACGATAGCAACGGAGGCACGTCTTTTGCGAGGCGGAGACGGGAAGCAGACCAACGGAGAGCCAGACTGGCGGCTCAGAACGACCTTAACAGCAACAACAACGGCAGCATAGTACACAATAACCAATTAGGGCAGAGCATCCACCAGGGAGGTGGGAGCATTATTGGGAACAACGGAGAGCCAAAGCTCCTGAGCAAGGAGGAAATGGAACATTTTACTGCGAAGGACAATCCCGCGCTGCGATTGAGTGCTGGGGTTGCTGCGGTGGCAACGGTGGGCCTCGCCGTTGCCGGGCCTGCCGGGTTGTTGATTGGGGTGGCCGCAGGCGGCCTGGGCTTCGGCTTTATGCAGATTCCTGAAGATGAACGCATCAAAATCCAGGACCGGGCCGAAAAGGCTATGAATACTCTACAGGAGAAAGCCTGCGATGCGAGCGAGGCCGTGACTTCCTCCTGTCTCAGCACGTACGAAGACTCTGGCGTCGCGGAACACGTGCCGCACTGCCTATCGTCGAACATCGCAGATCAATTGGTGCCCAATTGCCCCACGGGACAAACGGCCAAGTCTGAAAACCTTTTCAATCCGGCGGGGGCAACGGCGCCTGCTGGTTCCCAGATGACTGGGCCCCATTCCGCTGGTACCAACCACCAAGAGCACCCGTCTGCTAGCCCCGCGGGCCCCATGATGGAACAGCCCAAGGCCGCTCCTATGTCTCACAACGAGCGAATGAGAAACAAAAAGGTTGCGTGCCTTAGAAATGTCCGCATTCTCCCCATCGCCCAGATCCACGGGCTTGATCCGACTTCCCAGCCCCGGGCGTGGCTAGACGTTGTCGCAAGTGCCAACACCAGTAACGATCAAAAAAACGAAGCCATGGAAGAAATACTTCTTCTGGCAAAGGACAAGCGCAGGGCAAAAATATTTCTCGACGAGGGGATACTGGATTACATCATCTGGACCATTTCACGTTATCTAGAAAAGCTTGAGGCCGCGGACAAGAAAACCGATTGGGCCTTTCCCGAGATTACTGCGAACGAAAAGTCGGCCGCCAATCTTGCGGCGCTGTGCTGTGTTACCCTCGGGAAGGCCCACTGCGCGGCCATACACACGGAGGGAGACCTGCTGCTCATGAGCATGTACGAGCGGGGAACTGTCCCCGAGGAACGCCAGGTTGCGCAGATGCTGCACGAGGTGCCCCACCACGCGAGGGTCACCAAGATTAGCGATCCTACGATTGTGGAACCTAGCAAGGAGGTCTTTGCCCCCCGGCAGCTCACCCTTGCTCAAGCCGAGGAATTGGCCAGGTCTATTAAGGCCGTGGCAGATGGCCAGATGTAATAGATTGAAATATTATAGATGACATTTAACAAAATCCGTTGTAGCCATGCCTTTTGAATCATTAGAATTTTTTCGTTCTCACCGGGAAAGAAGTTCAGAGTAAAGCTGTTTCAATTTTGTCTTTATGTTGCTACCCGTCTTCGATTCTCGTGGTCCATTTGTTCCAGTCGCTCTCTCTGGTAGAACGATTCATTCAAAAAGTACACCATGGCAACAAAGGGAATGGCCATGACGTACATGAGAAACGGCACCCCCTCGTCCGCATCGAGTGTCTCCCCTCCCCCGGGTTCGATTCCGGGGGGAGCGGTAGGAAATCCGTGGTCTTGTACTACTAGGTTGTGCCTGTCTAGGATCTTTTTGATAGCGGAATATGTCATTAGGGAGGCGTCAAAGGATCCGTGCAAGAGCCAGGCCGGGAAAACAATCCACCCAATCCCATAGGATGCATCTTTCTCCAGATCACGGCGACAGACCCCGATGGATTGGAGAGCTGCAGCCATCGGATGAATTGGAAAGAGGCACCGGACGTAGAACGTAGAAATCTGTGCACCGAACCCCATCGGTGTGTAGACAAAAACGTACAAAAGATTTTCTGCGCAAGCGAATCCCAGTGCCACGGTGATCATGGCGACTGTTATGGCTTCTCCTATCGATGCGAGTGAGGCTCTCGGCGCAAATGCAAACTGCTCTTCTGGATCAGATGACTCCACACGATACTGCGACAAGAGTCCGGTAGTCTCTGTATCGATATCCACGTCGCCATCCGTTTCGGAAGCCGATTCTTTTTCTGCTGAAAGAACGAGGGTCGGTGACAGTATCACCTTGTTTCGGAGTTCCAGATCCGGGTGCTCGACCATCCAATAACACAGATACTTGCAGATTTCTTCCGTCATTGCGGCCACAAATAGCGAGTTTATGAGTGCGGTGAGAGATGCCATGGCCACTTGATACCACAGGGGACGATCGAAATAACTACTATGAGCAGAGGGCGTTCCGTTCGCCGGGATATGCCCAAAGAGCTCGAATCCTTCGGAAAAGACGAGAGCCAGCAGGAGCAAAACTTTCTGTCCCACCTGGGACACAAACCATTCGTATACAAGAGCACAGCCGGTGCAAATAAAGAAACCGGATGCAAAGTACTTGACAACAGCATCAAGGGACAAATCGGTGCGATTCCACAACCAATGAACAAAAATCAAAAAGACAACGGGCTGCAGCAATGTAGCATATAGCTACTCGGACACAGCAAGTATATAGCAAAGGGAAAGGGAGAGAAAAATGAGTTAGAGACGAGAAGGGACGGAGCACCACTTAATGCATTCTCGTCTTCGAAATACTATACATGCCCCAAATAAACTCACAATGAGAACCTCCCACTTCGGAAACCGAACGGGTAGCAAAAACATGCCGGTAACAAAGAGCAGAAAGGCCACCACCGACAGCAGGATCCGGCGAGAGAGCGTCGACAGCGCTCCAAAATGGGCCAAACAGTGGGTTTGGGGTTGATGCGGCTGCTGTTGTTCTCCCCTCGGTGGATCGGGAAACCTAAGCCGCAGAATCGATGGGTAGTACTCGTTCCAGGGCTGCATCGTGAGGTAGTCTCTCTGCCACAGGCCCGGTCGCATCCCAAACGGGAGGACGTCCCTCAGATGCCGTGATTCCTGCGCCGTGGCGCAGGTTCCGCAAAGCTGCAGGTGGTACCCGCAGAGGACACCGCAGCAAGCGTTGGCCAGGAACCGCCAGGCCGTGAAACAAAAACCGCCCCGCTCGTATGTTGTGTCGTCGTCGTCGTCATCATCGTCTGTCCCTCCCGATCGATTGGCGGCAATTCCTGTTGGTTGCCGGCGGAGGCGTGTCCCAAAGCACCCATTGTCGCTTCCCGCGCAGCCACAAAAGGCATGCGCCCCGTCCCCGTAAATTTCTCGGTGGTGTGCTTGCAAAAAGGCCGCGAGTTCCGGATCGTGGTCGTTCTCGTCCCCCCTTTTGTGAATCGCCGACCGGCCGTGCCGGCGGTAGTATTCCACAATGGCCAGCCGCTTCCGAAAGCTGCGGCGGGAGCGCTGGAACCAGATGATCATGCCAACGGTACCCAACACCAACATTCCGGACGAGATCAGGGTTACGTCCGAAAACAAGTGGCCATCGGCAGAATCCTCGAGGGACCATGCCGCGATTGCCACAACCAACAAGACGAGGCACGCCGTTTCGAAGAACCGCCACAGTGACAACCGCGATTCTTCGGCATTGGCCTTGGCGCTGGTGTTTTCGTCCTGCTCGAGTTCTCGTTGCTGCTCTTCCTCTTCTAGAACTAGCATATCCTTGTTGCGCTGCCACAAAAAGACCCCGCAACAAAAGAAAGCGCAGGCATCGGTTTGGGACGCCCTGGGATCCTCGAACATTCCGCACAAATCTGACCCAAAGATAGGAGCCTCGTCGGCTCCATAAAACATAGACGACGATGACGACTCGTAGTCGTTGTCACGATCGGGTCTACATTCTCCGCCTCTACCGATCGCATCTTGGTCCATCTGAATCGAATCGAATCGAATCGAATCAAATACAATGAATAGAGTGGTGGGATAGTCGAGAGAAGGCACGTCGTCTTTGGTGGATGTATCACCCTGCGGACTGTGCCTATCCCGTTGATGGCAATGGGTTTGTTGACAGATGTACTAATCGAAGTTCGGTGTACAATACGACACGGTACTTGTAGACGATTCGTGTTTTTTGTGTCGACGTCCTGGTTTCTGATGCCCAGAGAAGAAACAAAGCACAAAGGAGACAAAAATGAAACGAAGGGAGAAGCGGATCTTTTGCTTTGCTTTTTTGGGCATGGATTGAATCGAGAACAGAACGTAGTACTTGGTACTGTACGAGGTATCACCGGTACGTGCGAGCGGAATCCTAGCAGCATATGTACTGTAAAACTGTTCTGTACATGATTACTACTTGGACTCACCAACATACGTTCCATATATATTAGCATACATCCAGCTATTAACATCGGTAATAGTGAAGATCGGAAGATCCAGAAGCACGAAGAAAACGGCAACTGTTCCTGAATCCGAAGACTATGGTACTCGATCTACGGTACGAGAAAACATTACTGTACATCATGTACTCAAACGTACGTTCGGTACGTACCTTACACGGTACCGAACGATTGAGAGAAATTATGGAAGATGATTCTTCTGTTCTATGGTACCGGCACCGGTACGAGTACGAGTACGAAATACGACGCCTCACTCGTGTTGGTATCATACCGTGAATCGATGTCAAAGATTCTCGTTACAGCAATACGAAGTGCTGGTACTTGTATCATCAGAACTTCGTTGTCATTCTTGTCGGTATTTCTTCACCTACGGTACACACAAACTCCGTTACGACACGATACCGATTGCCGCACTCGGATTATTCTCGGGAAGCAGCGGTTGCTTTCCCCCCTTGCTGTCTAAAGAATAAGATTGAACGATGCGGATCGGCGGAAACGCCGTCGCGTTTCGGACCTTCCGATCGGCCGCGGGGATTCGAACGGGAACCGCCGATGCGCTAGCATCCGCTGCTGCGTCCCGAGCTCCGTTTTGCAAAACCATCGACCGCGCGGTCGCGATTCTCTCGAACCCCTCGCCGAGACGGGCGTGGACTCAACAATCGTCGACGACAACACCGACCTGTACTACCAGCCGGAGCCGCCGCTGGTTCCGGGTGGGTGGCAGCGGTATCCAGCACCAGCACCAGCACCTCCGAGGTGTCGATTCCGTGTGGGCGAAACGCGCAGCCGCGGCAGCAGCGATTGCTGCCTCGGGCGTAGCGTGCGTGTGCCTCGGAACCCGGGAACGACACGGCCTCCCGGCCTCCAACGGTCACCACCGCAACCGACGCGGGACAACCCCGCTGGTAGCGATCCCGGCCGCCAGCGACCAGGAATCCAGAACCCTAGATCCACCAGAGCCCGGGGCACCAGTTCGGGCGTACATTGCGACGAGCACTTCTCCGGCTGCCCCGCGCCGCAGGGACACACTCCGCGTCCAGCTCGGTGGATCGTCCGTGGTCCTCGTGGACCACCATTCTTCCGGCGAGGGCACCACCAGCAGGCCCGTGGCGCACGACGCCAGCGTCCCGCTGGTCTTGCCCGAGGACGAGGCCACCATTTCTCCCTTTCTGTACTGCCTCATGTCCCAGGCAAAACTGGTCCGCATACGGGAAGAGGACCAGGAGCGGACCCACCTCCCGATCGGTCTCCCGGGGTTTGCCTGTGCCCATTGCTGTAAGGGTTGCAGCGGCGACTCGCAATCCCACAGCCGCAAGCGTTGGAGCCGGATCTTTCCCACGGACCGGAGGACGCTGCCCTCGAGGGTGCGGAAACAACTCTACCGCCACATACAGAGGTGCGAGCGGTGCCCGCTCGAGGTCAAGCTGGAGCTGAGGCGACTGAAAAAAATGGAAGACGAATCCACCACGTGGAAGGGGAAGCACAACAAGATCTCGAGGGAGGAACGCCTTTTTTTCAAGAAATTATGGTTCCGAATGGGGCACAAGGAGGAATTGTAAGCTAAAAATTTAATCTTACGGGTATGATTCAATGGCAAGAACGATATAGGTGTAGACACACGGGAAAGTACAAAAGGCCAACTAGGCAAACCAAAAATTGCTGGGCTTCTATTTATCTCCTAGCTGTTTGGAAGAAATAGTTGGAACTTAGGCATCCTTCCATAAACGAAAAGAATAGATGCGGTTGGTTGGTTTCACACCAACCAAGCCATCAAGTCGTAGTCGAGTAAGGACTGCGGATGCACACGGATTTTCCGTTGTTGTCGATTCCTCGGAGCATCGATAAATGGCGTCACTAACTTCAGGGTTCAATCCCAAGACGTACAGAAACAATAACCAGATTTTTCGGCAATGGTGATGCCTTCGATCCATAAGAAGACTCCATTCATCAAAAACCGTCAAAACTCCTTCTATTCAATGGAATTTATTTCCATTCAAACCAATTCATAAATCAATCGTCGTCGTCGTCGTCGTCGTCGATGACCACAACCTCACCCCCACCCAAATCTTCTTTCGGTCGCTCGTCGAGAAAGATCTTTGGCTGCCCGTTGCACTGTTCTTCCAGCTCGTAGAGACCGGACCGGAGCTTGCGCGTTTCCTTGCGCAAATAGGTGGTGATCACGGACGATTCCTCTGCCGCGGCACAAGAGTTGCCCTTTGTCTCTGCCGTGTCCCGCGCCTTCGACAACGCATTGTTGTGGTGTCCGCTTCTGGCAGACGGGAGCTCGCTGTTGAGCAGAACAGATCCCATCTTCTGGAAATACCCGGCCGGTAGTTTCCACCCGTACCACTTTCTCGACTTTCCCTCGAGCTCGAGGATTTCGATCAGCTCCTTCCTGGTCTCTTGGCCCCCCAGGAGGAACGAGCAGACCTCCTCCCCCACCAGCAATCCCAGGACCCACGAGTCGGGAAAGATTTTCAGCAGCTGCTCCCCGGTGGTGGCCTCCGCGAGGGCGGTTTCCCGGCTCGCTTCCCGCCTCGCGCGGTCTTCTTGCTTCTGGTCCTCGCTGACCAGCCGCGCCTCGTCCAGCATGCGGGCCTCCTCCATTCCCTCGCGCTGGGTCACGAGGTGGACCATGACACTGTCGACGGTAACGGGCCCACCGTTCGAGCCGGTCGCCGACGACGTCTGGTGTCGTATCCCGTCCAGGATTTCTTGCCTCTGAAAGCCCATTTGCATTAGCTGGGGCAGGAGTAGCGATTCGGTTGGGGTTTGGGGGTGGCTTTCGGGATCCGGGGGAGCCGGGGAACCGGCCATTCCTGTTGTTGTTGTTGTTGTTTGATGGATATTATTGATGCTGTTGGTGCTCGTTGCCCAGTGGGTATTATTGTTAATGCTACCGACGTTGATGTTTGGATGGTTGCTGCTCGGGTTGCTGCTGGTGCTAGTATTGACCCTGCTGCCTTGGACTGCCGCCACGCCCCGCCGATCTCCAACAAAGTGCACGAAGGAACTAAAAAAGTCGGCTCCCTCGGCTTCGGGATTGGGACCCGTTGCGTTCGGTGGCAGACCCCCCGGTCGTTGTTGTCTTTGCTGTTGATATTGCTGAAGCCGAAGCAACGCTGCCGAAGCCTGCGACGATATCTGGTGGTTTGGTCTCTTTCGGCTCCCGGAGGGACTCCTCGCAGTAGCGTAGGGATCGTGCGCGGCAGAAGCTGCCGATGCATACCCGTTCGCGCCACAGGGGTTGGCAGCTGCCGAGAGAGTGTCCGTGGACCTCGACATTTCGGTCCGCAGGTCTTCCATCAGACGGTGGTTGACGATCGCACAAGCTCTGTCTCGGAAGAAAGCCCTCCGAATGAAATCGACTCGCTGCTGTTTCTTCGCGGAGGAAAGAAGCCGGCACTTTTCTATTCCGCCTTCCGACCGCACCGCATCCATGGAATACAACCGGGCCTGCAGCGGCTTGAGCTCCTTGATTTTCAGGATCCCGAGGTTCTCTTCTAGCCGGTCCACAAAGTCCGGGTTGTACCTTCTCATTGGGAAATAGAAGTGGGCGATCCATTCGGCCGCTTGCCGAGGGATGTGCGAGGGAGACGACATGCTGCTGCGCCGGTTGCTCACAAAACCCCAAAGGGCACGCTCCTGGTAATCCAACGCGCAACGGGGGACGGCGACGGCGCACTCCTCGACGCCAATGATTTGTGCCGTATTGGTCTTTTTTCGCTAGGGTCGAATCTGATTCTGTTCAGTCCACTTGTGCTCCTGCTCGCAGCTTTCGAGAAAGTGTGGTGTGCCACACGGCGAACGGGTCTAGACTATGCAGAGCACAACGGAACGAGCCGTTCTGATCGCTCTGGATCGTTGAAGCCGTAAGCTTGTAGAGTACGAGTATCGTACTTCTACGTCGTATTCTTTGCTTGTTTCACCCGCGTTGTGGCCTTCGGCGCGGTAGCTATGCTCGTACTACTGTACGGTACGATACACGGTATGCATGTACCGGTACGTAAACCACTTCTACTCTAGTCGGCATGGTTTTTCCTAGCGTACCGTACTGTGTGGTACCGAACGTACGCTACGTAACGAGCAGGATTACACACAAGGGGCAAGGGGCGCCTCCTCACCAATTGGTCGATTTCGACTCAATCGATTAATTATGACAATCAACATCTTTCTTGACATTTGACATTCGACATAATATTATGATACCTGGTACATATCATACAGTAGTACCGTAGGAACCAGGGAAAGCGAGATGCAAGTCGAATCATGCAGACGCGCGCGTGCTCACCATTCAAGATATTTCAAAAAGTGATCTTGTCGACGACGACTGACTCCCGACCTTCCGGTACTGTACGGCACGCATCACAGGCTTCGAAGCAAGCCTTCCGAGAGAACGTCGATGGGAATACACCAGTGCGGTACGGTACCCTACTACAGTACGAGTACGAGTAGCGGCAGTGCGTGAGAACATCCAAGCCACAGCAAGCCATAACCACAGGGCCGATACAGAAGCGAACCAACATGCATCGCACCAGGTCTAGCTCCAGACGACAAACCCTGGGCGGCGGTGGCCTCGGGAACGGCAACCACAGCAATCGAAGACAATCCGTCGATCCGGGAAGCCACGCCCATGGCTCCGCCAAGCGACCCCCCCGGGGACGGGTTTCCATGATACCGCGGGTCGGGCGCGAGAACATGATCCCGCCCACTCCTTCTTCCGCGAGGCAGGATCCGAAGCGAAGGGTCTCTTCCGCGATGAAGTCGGGACGCCGCAAAAGCAGCGCGGTGGATCGCCGGCAATCGCTGATGCCCCCGAGTGCACCGGCCATCACCGATCCCCGCCCGATTTCGAACAAAGCCTACCAGCAGGAATGCATCAAGGAGCTCTTTTCCTACCTGCAAAAGAGTGGGTACGAACACCCTATCTCGCACAAAAGCCTTTCCCGTCCGTCGGGCAAGGATTTCAGCAACATCGTCACGTTCATGCTGCGCCGGGTGGATCCCAGTTTTCAGGACGGGACCCTGAAAATGGAGGACGAGATTGCGATGAATTTCAAGGCGATGGGATATCCCTTTGCCGTGAGCAAGACGGCCCTGGTTGCAGCCGGATCGCCCCACACATGGCCGACTCTTTTGGCCGCTCTTACCTGGCTCGTCAAACGCCTCCAGTGCATGGAGAACCTGATCCCCGAGGAAGACAACAACCACAGCGGACAGTTCGAGTCGGTGGAGGAGCTGGAACGCAAGACGGACCAGTATTTTTTCTCGTATCTGAGTGCGTCGTACGTAGCATTTCTGAAGGGAGACGAAAAGCTCCGCGAGGACCTCGAGATGAGGTTGGCGGATCGCCTGGAAGGCGACGACAACATCTTGATGCAGGAGATCGAGCAAATGACGGACCACAACGCCGCCGTTGTCGAAAAGATGAACAACCTGAGTCTCGGCGAAAAGGAGTAAGTTTTCCACGTTTTAACGAGAGCAGCATCTGACTATACATCCCATCGTTCTCGTCCAACAACTGACACGTGCAACATTCCGTTCCTGCTCGTTTTCCTCCTCAGCCTCGAAGACATGTTGAAAAAACGTGATAGCTATGCGACAGATCTTGAGCAATTTCATGATCTTATTAATCAAATGGATCAACACGTTACGAAACTAAAGCAAAGAAAGAACGACCAATCAAGCGAATTGGAAGAAACGAGCAAGAAACTTACGGCAATTGTATCAAAGGTAGAAAAATTAAAAGAATGCGTCAACAACCAAGAGCTGTCGTTGGCAGATGTTCAGAAAATGAGAAACGAGCAGAAGGGTGTCGAAGAAGCGATCGAACGTGCATTTGCATTGAGAGATCAACGTCGCAGTGAACTATGGGAAATCGAATCGGAAGTCGAAAACTTGTGGAGCGAAGTGGAATCTTTGGTATCCGATTATAGCTCTCATGCGGGGGATCTCAAAATATTACCGATGATAGCATCGAAGGCTGTCGACATGACGGCAACCATCGACAAAGAAGCCGTGTTGGAATCTGATCCATCCAAGCTGCTTGCTGTCGATCTACCAGGAACCGTACAGCATGTTTTGACACCTTGTTACGAAGAGTATTCGAAATTGATATCTGATTCGAAGTGGAAATATCAAGAAGCCCTCGACAAATTAGAAAAGAGCGAAGAGGCCTTTACCGAAGCCTTGGAGCGGCACAGGATCATCGAACACAAAATCGATAAGTGCGAGGAGACAATGGAAGCCGAACGAGAGGCCCAAGACGCAAAGCTCGGTGTCAGATTGAGGGAGGCAGAATCTATCGAGACCAAGGTAGCATCTCTTCGCGACCCTGTTGCGCTGGAAGAACAGATGGCAAAATTCGAGCAGCAGTGCACCGAACTCGAGGCTTTGCGGCAGCAGTATGAAGAAGAAAACGTGGCTAGAAAGGCTGCGGTGTGCGAAGAAATCGAACGAGCAATACTGGCAATGGAAGAGTACGATAGGTTTTGCCTCGACAAAATTTCGGAGGTTCGGGATTACAAAGAGAACAGCCGTTCCAAGTACGGCAAACTGAAAATTCCCGAGATATTGCAGAACTCCAAAACGCAGGCAGACTGAAAATGTTGCGTGACGGAACAAAATTGTCGGGTTTTGGTTTGAGAAAGAAAATGTGAAAGTTTCATTCAAGTAACATACATTAAATTGCATGGATATTGTACCCGAATTCAATGTCAATGTCATGCATCAGGGGAACGTTGTTCATTATTTATATTTCTAGATGATGAAGGAAAAAATAATCACTTTTTTATTTGTTTATTTGTTCGCAGTGTTCTGCAAGCTGTCGGTGCTTGGGTCGATTGATTGCAAACTAAGCCTGCTATCCAGTTTGTAGATAAGGTGTAGTTTGTTATGGATGTCGCATAGCGTGTGGAGTGTTGCACGAAAACGACCTTTCCGTTCATCCAAGCGTTGTGATGTCTTTCTTCCTGCCGTCTGTGGACAGGCGGAACTCCCGTGGATTCCTGTCCCTCACTCCGCCCGGAGCAGCCCGCGCTCCCGTTGGAGTTGCCGCCGCCGCCGTTCGATGAGAGCAGCGTTGTGGTCCTGTGTCGCCCGCGGCAGGTCGCCCACGCTCCAGAAATCGATCAGCACAAAATTAATGTCTGTCTCCAAAAGCGCGGAGCACGTGTTGACATAGTCCAAGACCTCTGAGTATTCGTTGGCCTTCGCCGCGGTGCTTTGGGAGGGCGGAGAGACAAAGTTGTTCAGTCCGACAAAATCCCTTTTGTTGAACCCGTTTAGTCCCAATTCGCACGAATTCACCCTGTCCCTGATGCTTTCCATGCCAGAGTGCTCCCAGTCGTTATCCGATCCGTACTCGTAGTATAGGTGCAATCCATCGGGACATGCCAAGGGATCGATGCTGCAATTGGGGCCCCCGTAGTGAAACATCACAATGCGCTTAGGTGACAAGCAATTCGACAGAAAGCAATGCAGTGGATCGAGGTGAGTGATTCGATATCGGAAAAGGCTAATCATAGTTTAGCATCATAATTCAAAGAACCTCGCGGAATGTAATTTACCTTATTGAATTCTGGATCGGTGATTTCTCCCAAAGTAGGCCAGGGAGCTTCGATATCTGGGTGAACATAAAGTTTGTCAACCAATCCATCCACTAACAGCAATTGGTCGTAGAATTTATTCAGATCAACTTCTTGATCAACATCATCGTTGACCTGGTAAATGAAGATGATAACTTCCGTTGGGTTCTCGTCAAGAAATGTATTGACACTTTGCATCACATCAACGATTTCCCTCGGGCCTAGCGCACAAATTCCTGAAAAAATAATACCAATTAGTCATCGATTAATCCCACCTTGCTGCTGAAAAATTCCTTACAAGAAGCACGAAAATAAGCGATGCGACACTCACCGTGACAAAACTGGAGCTCTCCTCCACAGTTGCAAATGTCGAGATTCAGCCCGCGGTACCCGGCCTCAAGGGCTCCCTCGAGCTGGAATTTGTGGTTGGGTCCGAACAAAAAACCGTTCTCAAAGGTTGCCATGGCGTTGTGCAGCGTGGCGTACATCACCTCGTTGACGCGCAGGTCGCAGAGGCCCTCGAGCCCGTTGCAGCAGTTGGACGGTGTGGTGGTGCCATCGGAGTTGCACTGGATGAAATCATAGTCGGGCGGCGCTGCCGTGGGAGATGCCGTTGCCCCGCTGACGGGAGTTAGCGTTTGCGGGATATAATCATCGTTTGGTGGGGGTATCTTCCCATCGCTTCCACCAGGGATCGGAATACTGTCGAGAACATCGTTGATCGTGTCCTCCCAGGGACCAAACTTCCACAGACAAACGCCCCCGGCGATGAGTACCACCACGAGGACCAGTATTCTGGGCCAAGTACAGCACGGCTTTTTTTCTTCTCTCTGGCTCCGTCCCATTGCAACTTTCTTCGTAGATTTTACTGTAAGAACGAACAGTTTGCAATATGATGTAGTATATTATCCTTTGGTACCGGGGTGTTGGTATCGATCGGATGGAATAATAAATAGTAGTAATAATAGTGATGTTGTTGCAAGTCGGATGCAAACCAATACTTTCGGTTTCGTCGCGGTCATTCGACTTTACGCACGATTCGTGGGAAAACTCGAACAGACGGTTTCTTCATGTGAGTTACGTCCCATTTCGTATTCGTCTTTGTACTGATTTACGTAGTTCGGTATGGCAGAATTCTGGGAGTACGTACGAGTACGAACCCGTATGAAATACTTCGATCAACACAAAACAATCCAATCGTACGGTACTTGGTACGGTACGTAGTACCGTATGATTTTCTCCTTGTTCGCCAATCCAAGGAGCAAGGAGCTCATCTCGATTTCTATCGGATATTGGATAGTAGCATATGTATAATATTACATAAGCATAGGTATGATGTTGAATTGAACAACACGACTGGATGACTGCCTATCGCACGACTTGTAAAACGACACGGCTGGCTCTCAACTCAACTCACTATGAATGATTGCCTAGTGTACGAGTAACTCGTACCGAAAACTATGTACGCTACGGACCGTACGAGTAACTGACTCGGTCCCTACTGTCAGGGCCTGTGAAGGGGGAAGAACTTCTAGAAAAAAAGATGGTTTGATGACTACGAATACAAAACGAAGTTCTACAAAACCTGAGTTTCACGATCGACGCAATCGGTGTTGGATGTAACGGCTCAGTAGGAGAAAGGTGTCAAGCATCGCACAGTGACTAGAGATATGCCGACTGAGATTTCTATGTTGACGCAGTCAAAGCAAGAGTTGCCAGACCGCGTCATACTCAAGCCAAGAACATTCCCAAACGAGTGAAAGATCATTGGGTGTTGCATTGCATGGCATCGCTTCGTCCTCTCATGCGATTCACAAATTAAAACTCAACTAGAGAAAAAACAACTCCATCAGAAGCAAACATATACAACTCCTTGAACCGCACCACCCCAACATGAAGTTCTCTACACTCGTTCTCGTCACTTTCGGTTCCAACGCATTGGCGTTTTCCCCAAGAAGCAACGACATCAAGGCAACGAAGACACAAGCGACTTCTGTCGCGGACAACGAGCCGATTCGGCAACCTATTTTCGACCCCTTGGGCCTCTATCCCACCAACTCGCACGAGCGCCGTTTCGGCATGATCTCGGCGCTCGAACAGCCGCTCGAAAAGGACGAGACCGTGATCGACCCCCTCTCTCTCTACAAAGACGAATCACAGGTGACCAGGGACGTCGAGATGTCCCCTTCCTTACCGTTCCTGAAACGCCCGGAGCACCTCGACGGCTCCCTGCCGGGGGATCGAGGCTTCGACCCCTTCAACTTTGCGTCGGACCCCTCGGCCATGGCTTGGTACAGAGATTCCGAGATCAAGCACGCACGCCTCGCCATGCTGGCAGCCGTCGGATGGCCCCTCGCCGAGCTCGCCCACAAATCGATTGCTACGCGGTTCGACCTGGATCCGGTCCTGGGGATCGGAGGAAGGGTCCCAACCGTCTTGAACGGAGGCCTGGGCCTTACGAACCCGCTCTTCTGGGTGTCCGCCATTAGTGCCGCGGCTGCCCTGGAATTTGTTGCGACAAAGAACGGAGACAGCAGAGAGCCTGGCGACTTTGGATTCGACCCGCTGTCACTTGCCGGAACCAACGGCCAACAGAGTGTTTTCGTGCGAGAAGCAGAGATCTTTAACGGGAGACTGGCCATGCTTGCTATTACGGGCTTTGTTGCTCAAGAGTTTTACACGAACACGGCAGTGGTGAACCAAACACCAATTTTTTTCAAACCGTTCAGCGACGTGGTTGCTCATTTCCTAGGAGCCGGAGGTGGCAGTATTTGAAAAGGAGCTCTCAGCAGAGTGTGGCAATGTTGTATGGTAATAATAGAGAAAATTAATGACGAAATAGACGAAAAATCGAATCGAATCCGTTATATTTTATAGAAGAAACCTATAGCGCCTATGCCAGGTGTTTCTTTTATCCCCTCTTTCCTATGGACTTCATGAAACCGCGGATTGTTCCGTTCTTTTTGTCTTTATGGGCCACTGAACCCTCGGTGTGGACCCAAAATGTTTTCATCTCACCCTTGCCCTTCACCTCGATTGTTCCGCGAGGATAGATCCGCATCCTCGGGCACTGCCTCCTCAGAAGGTTGGCGGATATTTCGCTGCAATGGATGCGGTTCTTCTGCGAGTTGCTTTCCATGCGGCTTGCCGTGTTCACTGTGTCCCCAAACAGGCAGTACCGCGGATTGCGTGCGCCGACCACGTTGCTTACTACAGATCCGGAATGAAACCCGACGCGGATGTTTACAAATCCCATGCTTGGATTTTCCTCGTCGACCACCGTTTGGTTTGCGACTCGGATTGCGTCGATCGCAAATTCGGTGATTCGCTTGCAGTGGTCGGGCTGCTCTTTCGTGAGGTTTGTCACCGCCATGTAGGCGTCCCCAATGCTTTCGAAACATGATTTAAAAAAATCGAAAACAAAAATTGTAAGAAAGTCTCCTTCTATTGATTTGCATCTGAACACATTCCAATTTGCTGCGGCATAAAAAGCTTACGTTTCAACTTTAAATACATCGTGGTAATCGGAAAGGGCATCAAAGCTATTGTAGAGACGATCCAGCATATCGGATATCTTCAATGGATCTAGCTTTGCAGATATGTCGGTAAAACCGACAATGTCAGAGAAGAAAATTGTCACCAATTCGTGGTTCTCGGGTTCCACCTTTTGTCCATTACGTAGCGCATTTGCAACGTGCTTTGGAAACACCGAATACAGCAGCTCATCAGTCTTGTTCAGGTGCAATTGGAGTTTTGCGTTTGCGTTTTGCTGTGCGAAATTTTCCCTGGCAGTGGCCAGATCGAGGTCGATGCTTTCTTGATCGTCGTCGTAATCGTCGTGGTTGAAACCATTGATCATATCAGAATTGTTCATGTCATCGCTCAAGTTCTCCTCCTCAACAACATCGGGACTGACTTGGTGTTTCAAGATCCTGCCAGTGCTACTACTTTGTCGACGACGCCTACTTTGAGACGACCTTGTCGATAATATGCTTCTGGAACCACTCAATGTTGCCGACGCAACACTCCTAGATCCTATGGCCCCTTTCCTTCGTTCTCTGGAGCCCAAATCTTTCTCTAAAAAGTGGTTCAATCCGTTGTTGGGTTCGAGTTCGTCCGATCGCGATCTCCTCGGCGGAATTCGTTGTTTTCTTTCTTTCTTGTCAGTTGTCAGATCCGGATCGTTGCTTGCGCGCCGAATCATTCTTTTCTTATCACTTTGTCGGTGAGGGCTACTGCGTCGGTGTGGACTATTCTGCCGACGAGGGCTGTTGTTCCGACGCGGGCTAGTGGTTCCCCTTGATCTCGAGATTCTCTTCTCGAGTTTTGGGGAGATGGATCGAACCTCCTCGTCCCCTGTGTTCAATGGTCCATCGTACGTCGACCCCAGCAGTGCCATGATCTCGTCTTCGGATACAGTTATTTTCTTTCGGCTCGAACTTCGGTCGTCCGAGGTGAGTTTCTTTCGGCTGGAGCTTCGGTCGTCCGAGGTGAGTTTCTTTCGGCTGGAGCTTCGGTCGTCCGAGGTGAGTTGCTTCCGGCTCGAGCTTCGCTCGTCCGTCCCTCCTTTCAATGATTGAGGACTTCGATTGCTTCTACTTCGAGAAAGTCGATTCCCCTGTTCTCGTTCACTTTTGGACCTCCTCGACCTTGTAGAAGAGCCCTGTTTGCTGCTACCACCGCTGCTGTTGCTGTTTCGTCTCCTCATCTTGTCACTAAGCTGCGACGACTCATCCGTAGTGGGATCTTCCGTTTTGGAAGTGGAGGAAGATGATTTCCTGCTTCGATTGGTTCTACTGGTCCCGACACTGTCGGCAGAAGAGTTGAACGAAGGCTGTCCAACGTTGTTTTCGTCTTCTCCACCACGCAGTGTCACGCGTTGCTTTTCCTTATGCTCCCGCGGGGCTCTTAATTCTGTATCCAAAGAATCGGACGACCGTGGTTCCTTTCTTCTGCTAACACTTTTTGGCTTCGGCGGACCGTCCGAATCATGGCGTTCTCTCATCCTACTCGGCGGTAACGGAGCGCGATCGCTTTCTCTTCCCTGCGGTTTTTCGCTTTCGCTCCTCGAAACCGATCGACGCTTGGATAGTTCCGAGCTTCCGTTGCTAATCGTGCTTTCATCATCCGGGGATCTTGTCGATCTCGAAATCCGCCGCCGATTGCCGACCTTTTTTGTCAGACCGCTGGTGGATTGGGGTTGATCCGAACGGTACGGATGCATCGCGTGGGACGACAATTTGTCACCGCTATTTTCCCTCCCGTCACCCTTCCGGCGGCTCGTGCTCTTTGATGTACCATGGCCATCGGAGTTGGTAGGCGAGACCTCCCTCGCATGGTCGTTTTCTGTAACCGGTGAGTTATCGCCGGACATATTGATTATGTTCGAAATGTATGGACTTGTTGCGCAAAAAGCAGAGAGTGATCGCCCCACGCCCGGTAGACGCGGTAACTACTGTACAGAGTTTAGACTAAGATTGCTTTTCTTTCTTTGTACCTTATGATTGGTTTCGAGTGCGTAGTTTTCAATCTCTCTACGTCTCTGATAGATAGATGAAGGGAGACAAACGCGATTATCATTTGATTTGGCACCACGCAGATTCAAACGATAGTACGATTAGCGTGCTGTCGAGCGAAAGGTATGGTGGGGTACGAAGTTGGTAGCGTAGTGTTTTGTTTTTGAATGCCCCCTGCGTTGGGTCACGATCGAACGCAATAAAGTACGGTAATTCATTAATTAGAAAGTGATATTATTAAAAATCATTAAAAACAAACCTCCCGCCATCGATCTGATGAATCTAGACATAATACCTTCAGCGATAGGAAATGATGACTCTTTTGTATGACCTCCAGTAGACGACTAGGTACACAAAAAATTATGGTTTGAGAACTACTACTACAGACGAGTACTCGTACGTACTGTACTCTTAGTCAAATCTGATGAGAGATGCTTTCGGGATTGCACTTACTACGCAAAGACTTTTCTACGTATCGTACCCTACGGTACTAACCCAACGTACCGGTACGGAAAAATATGATTGTCCCTTAGTTCATTTCAAGCCACTCGACGAAGGACGATTGTACAGAGACCGTAGAGTATGGTATTGTTGCCATACAGTACAGTACCGTACGGTTAAGCAAAGAGGAACACGTGGTGAATCGAGATAGGTTCTACGATTACGTGTATCACCGTGATACCCACAGAACATTGATAATAATTTCGATCGTGCTTGGACGTTTTCTCCACGCGATGTTCGATATCACTTAGGTTTCTGAAGTACGAGTACTCGTTACTATGCTAGACGTCCAACTTGAACTTGGGAGAGAACAGAAAAAGGTTCTTCTCTTCTTTATCAACTGTACTTCTACTTCACTGTTTATTACCGGTACAAAGACCCAGAAGTACTTTTTCCTTTTTTAAATAATATATACTGTTCTCTTGATATTTTGTTTTGTACATATTGCTACATACGAAATGTGCGAACCGAATGATTAGGAGTAGTTCCGAATTTTATTTTCAAATGCCCGCTTTTTCAACCTAACCTTTGAAACATATTTTACGTGCAGCACTGTACGGTACGTACGAAACTTGAGTGCAGTACTCCATTCTTGATGCATTAGTACCGCGTTCTATTTTAACGTTTGCGTCAAGGCTGAGGATTTGGTCCTGGAGCTGATGATGAGCTACTACTACTACTAGCATTCTTCTTTGTTGTCCATCATGTATTACTAGTTCTACTAGTAAAGTTCTACTAGTAGTTGTCCATCATGTCATACTAGTTCTACCAGTAGTAATAAGCAAGTCTAGTATTAGTACTTTTGCGATTTCTTCCCGCTCCATTCCTCCCGCTCCAATTCTCGTCGAAGCCATCCATGGTCACCGACAGGGCATCGTCGCTGGCGGTGATGGGGGGTTGGCTGGGGTGCCAACCAAAGTTTCTACAGCGCTACGAGGCGATGTACAATTCGCTCGGCTTCGAGGTGCTCTCCGTCGTCGCAACTCCCCTGTCCGTCATCGATTCGACTCTCACCTACCAATCCCTGCCCCGGAACCCCATCCACGTTCCGTCGCCAAGCAAATGGCCGTTGCGCGCGGGGGCCAACACCGAGTCCGTGCCGTCCGCCAGGAACGGCATCGCTCGCAACAGAATGCAAGACCTGGCGTGGAACGTCCTCGCAGATATCCACAACAGCGGAGCCGATGTATTCGTCTTTCACTGTTTTTCGAACGGCGGTTGCTTCTTGTGGGAAAGCATCTGTCGCATCTTGCTCTTCAGGGACAACAAAGATTGCAACCGCCAGGTCGGGGCTGTCTTGCAGGCACTCCACGACAAATGCAACGGGGTTGTCTTCGATTCCTGCCCGTGCTGGTTTGGTACGAAAGAGGAAGGTTCCAAGTTGTCCCAGGCCCTTCGGCACTGCAGCTTAGAAGAGAGACAAGCCGTTCGATCTGTGCACGGAGAACGAATTGATGCAGTCGACGACGACCTCGTGAATCGCAGCATCGAATTTTTCGAATACCTCGCATTTCTGCCATTGGATGTTCCCCAGCTCTACCTTCACAGCAAAAACGACGAGCTCTCGAACCACGAATACATTGAGAAGATCATTGAGACCCGACAGTTGCATCAGAAATGTCCAGTGCTGTTCAAATTGTGGGAACACTCAATTCATTGCAATCATCTTCGCAAGCATCACAAAGATTATACGGAGGCATTGAAGGCATTCATCAAAGAACTAAATGTTTCGTATACAAACAGAGCAAGACTGTGAACAGTGTTCCCCGACACGAAAAAATTCGCATGCAACCAAAAAGACGAGGGCGAGTAAAAAGATGATTACTTCAGTGCGATAGGCGAAAGCAATGATTTAAGTCGGAAACGATGGAGCGAGCTCACTGGCGGTAAAGCTGGGAGTCTCCTGCAGAATCGTTTGCGTCGTTACTTCGATCTCGTGATTCAGGTCGTCGATCAGATTCGATTCGTCGGATTCTGTTTCTTGCAGCGAAAACCGGGCACTGCTGCTGCCAGCAGAGTTGCTGTCAAAGGAAGCCGAGGAGCGCTGAACTTGCAAACGCCCCGTGGCGTTCTGGCACAAGTGGCATTCCACAATGTCGTGGGATACCATATCGCCACTTTTCTTGTCCATTGCGGAGGCCGGGTGCTCCGGAAAGACCATGCTGGTTTTGGAGGAGCCACACGGCATGCAAAATAGCTTGGAAAACCAGGACGGCTGATTGGCCGACACCCCATACATAAGCCACTTGAGCACCCCGAGTTCGATTTCATCGCAATGTTTCCTAGATTCTAAATCGATAGCGTTGTAGGTTTTGCCGCATTCCTGTGGGTTGCAATAATCGTTTGCTTCCTTCCATAGTTTCTTGATAATGGCAGAGACGTCGTCACCTTCGCTCGTTTCCGTCAAGCCCAGGCGTGTCAAGACTAGGATCAGGCGCTTCATACTCACACGGATCCTGTCGCTGTTGTAGTCCATCGGCGGAGGAATCATTAGTTTTCGGCTGTCCGAGACGGTCATCGCAGAGGGTTTCGACCCCAGGACTGCAAGTCCGCATATTCCGCGATATATATTCTTGTCGGAAGGCAGGAATCCCGGAATAGCTCGTTTGTTCACAACGGGCTTCGACATCTTTTGTTTCAGAGACTGTATTCGTTCGAATGCCTTGTTCTTTTTTATTTTTCCGCAAGCCAGATCTTCGATGACGGAATCCAGGTCCGCCGTGTAGACCGTTGTAAAAGCGTTGCTGTTGACGTTTTCCGCGTCGAGGTTCCATTGCTTGAACCTGGACGGGGTTTTTCTCGGCAGGGGCTGCTGCTCACGGATCGACAACCTACGAGAGGATCTGGAGGACCTATATGCGCTGGGCGAAGACCGATCGTCACCTGCTCCTGCCTTGGAAAAATGGGTATTCCAAAAGCTCAGGGCCCGGACCACGAGATCCGCGCTGCGCCGAAGCGAGCGCATGTGTGGGTTGATGTGCAGCTCCCGCTGTATCGTGGACGGGATGAGCAGCAACCTCCCGCTGTTGTGCGGCAGCGACCGTCGGTGCAGGGCCACGTATAGGTGGGAAACGGTCTCGAAGTAGTCCTTCGGTGAAAAGTTTTTCCATTTGTTGTGTTCGCTAACCATGCTCTGGAACTGCCGTATCAGCAGCTCTTGCGTGTACTCGTGGCCCGGAAACACCAGGATGCGCTCGCCGACGCCTGTGGAAAAGTTGCTTGGCTTTGCCCTGGAAATGATTTCGGAAAAGCACCGCTCCATTGCAAACGCTCCTAGATTCCCCCGGACGTGTGTGTGGCCGTTGCTCCGGCGCAGCTGTTTGTCGGTTTCGACCCCGGTGTCCGCCTCGAAGGGGACACCCCCACCCCCGCTGAACATGGTGTCGCCCGTGAACATGTACTCGGCCTGCCTGCCGGATTTTGTCCGTAGGCAGTAAACGAGGCTTCCCCGCGTGTGGGCCGGCACAGCAATCGCTTCAATTTCCACCAGCGCGTTCATGTCGTTCAGTTTGCATCTGGGCAGCTCGAGTTTTTCTCCGTCCACCAGCAGGTCCGTGCAGCACGGGACCCGTTCGACGGCTCCTCCGTACACATGCGTGATGTCTTTCCCGGCGGGGTGTTTCAGGAGCGAGGCGTTACCACCGGTGTGGTCGTGGTGTTTGTGCGTGCTCAGAATCGCCTGTAGCTGGATCTTGGGCATACCCTTGTAGTGAAAGTCCTGGATCAAATCCACCGAGCGAAGAACGGCATCGACTTCTCCGCAGTCCACCACCAATGCGACCGGGGGACACGCGTTCGAGCCCTTCTCGACGGTGGTAAAGCTGCCGCCACACGGGATTGGTTCCGGGAGACACACCACGAGGTACCCAACGTTGTCCAGCCACTGCGGAAGAAAGTGTATGTAGACCCTCCCGGGGACGACCTCAACTCTTTGCTCGACGGTCCTGGAGTGAAAACCCCGATTTTTGTCCTTCGCCTTGTGTCTCATTTTCGACGTAAATGACATCAGCAGCATGTGCCCCCACCGGCTGATGGGCAGCGGATACAAGAACTCGACGTACCAGGAACTCCGATTCAGAATCGGCGCCATGAACAGCCCAAGCACCATCCCCGGGATCTGGAAGGCGAGAGTGACGGTAAAAAAGACGGCCAGAGCCAGTATCATCAGCATGGTTGCCGGCCGCATCATGCAGGGGGAGTGGCGGAATTCTCGAAACACATTTCCCCAGGCCTCTGAGGTGTATTTTTCTTCTTCGTCGCCATCGTTGCCGTCGAAACCATACTCGTAGTCGTCGCCGTCGACCGTCTTGCTCCTCCTTCCTTTTCCGTCAGAGACGCCCATCGTCGGTCTTGCGGTATTCATTCCCCTGTCAGGTCGTCGGTGTTTTGAGAGAAATGCCGGGTTGCAGGGAAAAGATCTGCTTGAAGCAACTGCTTCTGTGTCGCCCACACCTAACCCACACCGTTGCGGTAGTCCAGATTTTGTAGTACGAGTAGCAGTTTTCGAGACTTTGGGCTCGTCCCTCGTACAATGCACTACCGGTACAGAGTGGTAACCTCTGGTCGATAGGCGGGCGGTAGGGTTGTGACACACAACGCTTTTTCAACCGTAGGACTAGACACAATCAGAAATCGTTGAGTTCCAAAGCATAACGGGCATGAATTTTCTACTGTCTACTGTACGTTGCAGTAGAATAAATGCGTTTCTGCATGTATGTATCGAAAGCGTTAAGTTTGTTGGTAGAAAAAACCGGTACTTGAGCTCATAACCTGTGAAATGGTAGAATGCTCCTTACTGTACCGTATGATAAACGGGTGTTTACAATAAAGAGTGAGGTTATTCACTAGCTACTCGTGATTGTGGTTGTTCCACGTATTTATCCTCACACGAAGTACTTCTACTAGTTTTGGAATAACCAAACCAATCGACTCACTACGCGACGCTACGCTACACAGACGACACCTACGCTTTATTCATACTGTACTGTACGGCATTACAGTACCCAAGTAGTATTCAATTTACACAATTTTCTTTTCGTGACAGGTTTTCAATTCTTGTGATCCCATAAAGTATCATCCCGCATAGCATACGATTACGGCGTGCCGAAGAGAAGTGACTCGACGATACGAATGCCACCCGACGACTCTTCCTGGCCTCTGAACCGACGACGGAGACGCCCTCGGATCTTGTTTGCCGTCACGGGGTCGGTGGCAGCCGTGAAAGGACCGGAAATCGCAGTCCGGTTGGTACGCGAGCTCGATTCGGACGTTCGCATCCTGCTGACTCGGGGCGGAGAAAACTTTTGGAGCAAGGCGAGGGACTACAATCTGCAGTACTGGGATACGCTCCAAGGCCTGCTGCGATCATCGGGCTCGGAGGGTGAAAATAACGACGGGAACGGCAAATGCAGTGAACCAAGGATTTCAGTGTGTTGTGAGTTTTGGCGTGGCCTTGGGGTTGTTTGCAAGAGAATGCGCCTCGCGGTTTTGATCGATTGGCATCGGAATAGCGAGTGATTTTTAAAATCGACTGGAAAATCCTCATATTGGTCACGGACTCGTTTTGATGGCTTTTTCTCGACACAGATGCTGATGACGAATGGAAGGAGTGGAAGAAACTCGGGGATCCAGTACTCCACATAGACCTTCGAGGTGAGTGAGAATCGGGCAATATTTATAGCTTCCACTTGCTATGAAATAGCAGGGGAGAAAACGTATCTGTGTGTGTGTGTTCTGATAATTACAAAACAATATTCCTCACCCTTTTCGACCCCAATGCGGTTGCAATATAAATCACACAAAAAAGACTGGGCCGACCTTTTGTTGGTGGCGCCCCTGTCCGCTCACACCCTCGCCAAGATGGCCCACGGATTTTGCGACGATACGCTTTCGTGCGTGGTCCGTGCCTGGGATTTTGGCCACGGCCCCCGGCCTGGAAAACCCCTACTGCTGGCCCCCGCCATGAACACGGCGATGTGGGACCATCCACTAACGCAAGCGCAGCTATCGGCCATACGGGGCTTTTTCGGTGCGACCCCGTCACAACCAGAAAACTTCGGGAAGGGAATGGACAAACGCGAATGCAGCGGCGACACGCTTTGCATCGTTGCGCCCCAGGTCAAGACCCTGGCGTGCGGGGAGGTTGGAAACGGGGCTCTGGCGTCGCCAGACGAAATTCTCCGCGTCGTTTCGACCGTGTTGGGCAACAACGCTCGCGATTCTACGGGTTCCAGCTACTAGATGAAATCTAGCGCTTCCGAAATGTCGTAAAACAAGCGAACAGATCAATTTGGTAATCATCTAAAGAAATAAGGACACAAATTCAGACTGATTGTATATGTATATTCAAGTTATTTCACCTTCCGTTCGTTATTGCACCCTGCTACATAGCGACCTTGAAATAATTTTCGTTGACAGTCGAATATATTTGCCCCTCTTCCGATAAATCTTGAGCGGCCGTTCGAATGTCGGCCTCCGAAACGTCTTTCATCTGCTCGATGCACAGATCGATCGAGCTTCCCATCTCGCTGTCGTTGTCGTGTTGTCTCAAGAACTGTAGCACTCGATCCTTGACCGAGAATCCCGCGTCTCCTCCCTCTACCTTTGGTTGAATCGGTTTGTTGTTTCCAAAGGCCATACCGGTGGTCATCGGCGCTGCAACAATGCTGTCGGCCTGCTTGAACTTTTCGGCGCTGTAAATGACCTCCAACAAGTGGTGGGTTAGCTCATTCCCCGACGACAACGGTAGGACCGAATTGGCGACTAGCTGCTTCTTTCCATCATAATCCTTGATCTGACCGATCACCTTGACGTATGTGTGCTCCTTGGCGGTTTGTTGTTTCATCTCAACGATCTCCTCCGCGTCGTTGTCGTCCAACCATTGTTTCACATCGAGGGCACCGGTCCCGTCCTCGATCGTGTACATAATATTCGTCGATTGGACATCAGCAGATCGCACGGCGGCGATGATCTTGGCGGAGTGTAGCGGGCGGCCGTCTTCTAGCGTGAGCGTATCGTCTCCCCCCGACTGGTTCGCGCGGGCCTTGAAGGCCATCGAAATTGTTATGGGGATGAGGGTTTGCTCGTCGTAGTTGCGGCGTTGTTTGGTTGGACTTCCCTGGGAGCCTCCCCCGTAGTTGTTGCCATTGTTCGAAAMCCCGCCCCCGCCGGTGTCCCCTCCCTGAAAGTCCATTCCTGAATTGCAAGCCGGTCGGTAGCTGGGTGAGAGGGCTGTGTTGGGTTCCGGAGAGGAACGACTGAGTACGGTACACCAAAAGAGCTAACGCGTGACCAATGCAGTGCCAAATGTGACTTACCGTAGTTCATGGTGTTCCTTCTATTCTCGCTTTTTCCTTTGGATTAAAATTGCCGTCTTCCTTCGTATGGTTGAGATATTGCTTTGTTGTGGAGGTTTGCTATGGCATGTAACGTACGACAGCAGCGGTGCAACCGGTATTTTCGGTTTTTGTGTCACAGCTGCTCCTTGCCCATTGCCTAGCACGTTACGATAAAACCGTACCGTACGATACGGTATGTACCGTACGTTACGGTTACAAGAAGTAGCATTGTTAAGTTGTTCATTTCCATTGTATTCGAGCGCGCCAAATTTCCTTTGTTTCGATTTTTCGGCGTGGCGCGGGAGCAGGATCAGTTTAAAAGGAACCCGGAAAGTATCCTGATTGGCCGGAATTTTTAAATCGATGTTTAAATCGCGAACACGCCGGCAGGCAAGCTCAGGAATAGTAGTTCTATTGATCAATCACGAAAACAAATGGTTTGGATTTCTGTTTGTTGCTTCTCTACGGACTGATACGTACGCCGCACTATCGAAAGTATTCGTTCTATGGGTGCTGGACGTCGAAAGAGTTCTCTCAACAACTAATCGTACAGTATCAACATAGCTGTATTCTCCTCTATCAAAGTGATAAAAAGGTACAATCCAATAACCACATCTTACTGTAGAATAGATCCCATCGCACTGTAAGGTATACATTAGAGTTACAATGGCTTCAGTTGACAACGCAAAAGCACTTGTGCAAGAACAGCTTGCTCTCCTTCGGGTGAAGCTAGATCAGATCCCAGCACTCCAGGATGTCGAGGTGAGTAAAAAGTAATTTTGCTTTCGTGGAACCCGAACAGATTTCATTCGGCAATTGTGTCTATAATTTCAATCCGATAGTGCCAAGCTTTGTGGCAAAGTTATTGATGGTTCATGATAATGAATTGATTGAACTATTGTGGGGAGATAAGAAACATAGAATTTTGCTTGACCCTGTGTGACTGACAATAGTTTTTGATATTCTCCTTTCGATCGACAGGACAAAGTTAAGGTTCCCAAAGAAGTCTTGGTTCTTGCGGGCAGTTTCCTCTTTGTCGTCTTGGTCTTTTTTGGTATTGGTGCAAATACCCTTTGCTCGTTTATTGGATTTATTTACCCCGCACACCAAACTGTTAAGGCCATCGAACAGAAAAACAAGGGAGACGATGTTCAGTGGTCGGTCTACTGGGTTCTGTTTTCGTTCTTTTCTTTGATCGAGACCTTCCAAGATTTCATTCTTTACTGGATTCCATTTTACTTTGCTTTCAAGCTGGCCTTCCTGTTATGGGCCATGTTGCCACAAACCCGTGGTGCAAAATTCCTCTACGACAGTTTTCTGAAAGACTTTTTAAAGAAGAGTTCCGCCAACTCGATGTCTCGAATCGACACCGCGATGGCAGAAGCAAAGAAGTCGGCGGACACGACTGCTTCCGAACTTGTCGACAATGTTTCAGATTTGGGAACCAAGAAAGACGAATAAACGTTGTTTTGAGTACCATATTTCCTTTTGTGCAACGAATTCGTCAATCGATCGGTGGATCGCATTGCATTGCATTTTTATTTAATTATTTCCAACAGCCATTTTCGTCGTATTACCTACCATGTCAGCAACCATATGCTTTGTTTCTTGTCAAGATCGGGTCGCTTATTCCAGTAGGCATGATAATGTATAAACCCACTTTCATGGATAGTACTCGTGTGAAGCAGTATGTTTTATGATCATTCGACCAAGCTTGGCTCATGTTTATTAGATGTGTATCGTTCTTTGCTTCATGTATATGACAGGGTTTACAGATCATAGATCATATGTTCCTCTGCTTTGACGGCACGAAGTCCATTATGATAAATGCAGGTTTCTTCCGAAGAACAGTTTGTTTTGGTTTCGAAATGTTGGTACTGTAGGCATCAAGCCACTCGATGCGGATTTTACCGGCCTTCATATCTTAGTGCTCCAACAACCCCCACTGGATTCGGTATGCAAGGATTCTTTTTCCCTCTAACAAGACTCCTACTACATTACACTTCATATATGTTGAAGGCGAGTTGGTGGCGTGCTAAAACTTGAGTAGACCTTAACGACGAATAGTCAATAGCATTTCATTTTAATTTTATGTTCTGATAACAGACTAGTTTCAATACTGCGTGACTCGCTTGTATTTTGTGTTTCTAATTCATTAGACAATGCCTGCTCCACCATGGGACGGAAGCACCAGTGGCGTAGCATTCTTCACGGCCAAATAATAGTACCAGAAAAAGTCAAGCATCATGATAAGCTGGACGGCTTGGGAAAACAAGGCCAAGTATCCGGGTAATTTCGAGCCGGAAGCATCGGCGAGCTCATGGTAGCTGTAGATCCAGAAAAGAAATTCCATAACTCGACCAAACCCGAGAGCGAATACGAAATGCGCGGTAAGTAGTTCGACGACACCCGAGGACTGTTTTTGGAACATATATAGTTGGGGGAGTAACGCCGCGGATTCGAGGTACATGGCGTAAGTCCAAGCGGTATCACTGAGGAAATCAGCATTTAGGTTTGGATGCACAATAACCGCCAATATCAAAATGGGAACGGCCAAGTACACCGCACCGGTTCCGGGTGGTACCATGAACTCTCCAAATTTATCCAAATCCGCTTGATATGTGTGCTTAAAAGGAGATGTACATGCATACAAGGAAACTGTACATAGCAACAATGACATTCCTTCTACAAAATGGTAGAGCCAATCTCCAGACTTGTCGTATGGCAGATATCCCTCGTGTCGGATGATGGAAGTCAGACGAAAAAAGAATACACAACAGTAGAGCTGCAAAGTCTTCTTGGAGACACCCGTAGCCCTTTGACTTTTAAATGTTTTCAGATTGAGAATGCCGAACCCAAACATTCTAGCCATACCGCCATAAGTCATAAGGAAGGAAAAGTCCCCACCTGACAACAAAAAGTAGACTAGAAGGGATGCCGTAATGAACCCAGCCCACATGAGGACATACATATTCAATGCCTGGACTGCAATGCTTTTTTTGGCTCCTTTTTTGCCATCGTCGTTGTCGCTCCCCGCCTGCTTTTCACATGAGTGTGGAGATTCGTGCAAGAATTAATTGGTAAGAAGATGCAACGCGACAGAAGAAAATCGAAAACCGTCACGAAGCAAAAATTACTTATTTTCATAAGTCGGACGAAAGGAAGATAGCGTTCTTGAAAACCAAAATTCCGTCGACCTCGAAATAACGCGCAAGTTTGTAGTATTGTAAGAGAAAGGACGGAATCTATTTCAATCACGGATTGTTGTTGATTCAATTCTCTGTTTTTGATAAGATGACCATGACTAGACCGACATCATTTCTTCACTAGATTGCAAATCTAGCAGTCAGCAATTCAATTTGTTACGTACAGAATAGTTGTCGGGAGCGCCACCCCCATAGGATCCATACTGTGATCCATAGTCCTGACCACCGGATGCACCGTAGGAAGCTCCCCCGCCGTAGCTTTGACCGTAAGATGGCGCCGCGTATCCTCCTCCGCCTTGCTGGGAACCGTAACTGGTACCACCGGCTTGACCGCCGTATCCCCCTGCATTGGAGTTGGCACTGAAGCCGTGTCGACCGTAGGGTCCGTCAGACATAGTGATTGATTGCTCTTTGTAAAATGTATGGTCAAGCACTGGCTAGATGCTACTGAGTTGTTTTGATCTTTGTTATTTCTCGATATTGTAAATGCAATGATGAAAATATCTCGACCGTTTGAGTCCGGTTGTCGCGCTCGAGGAGAATGACCTGCTTCCGTTGTTTGATTTTGAGATGAGAGGAGTTTCCAATTCAAAAACAGCTTTCATTTGCATCTTTTTTGACTACTACGACTACCTTAGATTAACGCCACGAAACAGAAAAGCGAAGCTTGTGTACCGCAGTACGTACTTGTACTGGTACATTCTACCCACCGTGCTCCGGTCTCCGCTCCGCCCGGTCACCCCTCCGGTCACAGATTCGAACGAAAAAAGTAACTGCGCTGTACATACTACTAGTATGTACCGTGCGTACGAATAATTTTTTCTAAAGAAGAATCAAGTTCGATGATTTTTACTGTAATTGAATGATTCCCGATATTATAGAAATGCTAAATTTGATAGACAGACAGACCGAAAATCTATGACGATTTGTCATAGATTTAGCATTTTTTGAATGGGTCAACTGACCCCATTCAAAATGTGCTAAACTATGATGGAACCCACGAACCAAAATTTCCAGTCCGTTGAAAGATTCAACAGAAAGGCCCGCCAAAATTACTAACACCCGGCCAAACATACTCTTTTCTAAACAAGTATCAAAATGACATACAAGAAGGCGCCTCTACAGTAATAAGAAAGGCACCCAAGACATAAACTATGTCTCGATCTGTGCTGTTAGTCAGTGCATTCTATTTCCTTTCTTTGTTGCAGCAAAGAGAGGCTCACGAGGAGGAGGCTTCCGGCGACCTCCTCAAAGAGAGACCTCATTGTCACAACGACGAGCAGGCTCGCCACCATCATTGTTGTCCCATCCCCCACACTATATTTGTTAAGATGGATCCCTCTGTTCCTGGTGCTGCTGGTGGCAAATCCGGTCGGAAGAGTGGTACTATTAACTACTCGCGTGAAGAGGTTACCAGTCTCATGAGACTGATAGTCGATGTAATCCCTGTATGTGCTGAGGGATGGGAGTACATTACAGCAAAGCATGCTGAGAGTTGGCCTGTAGGTAGGACAACGACCTCTATCAAGACTAAGTATGCAGCTGTGAAGAGGATCAAGAGCTCCACCGGGAATCCCAACATACCAGAGTATGTGCAGCTGGCCCGGGAAGCCCACAAGTTGATTGGTGAAAAGGCAAATCTTGGTACTGCAGAGGARGTCTTTGATCTGGAGCAAGGCTTCATTAAGAGTGAGGCTGTAGCCGGTTTGACAGCGCTGTCTTCAGGGGCCACTATAGCTCCAACTACAGCTGCTACTGCCGGCGGATCGATAGCAGGAGCTCCAATTATTCTTGCCGGAGATGAGTCCTCATCCAAAGAACAGCAGCAACGGCAGGAGCGCGAGGAGTATGCTCCTGCTGCTGTTGCTTCCGCTGCTGTTGCTTCCTCTGCTTCTGCCAGTAACTTGACCCCTTCTCTTGTTGAATCTACACCAGCAAAGAAGAGATCTTACCAAGGACAAAGGAAAACTGTCCCGGACGCCTCTGTATTCAATGAATACATTATCAACCAGCAACAAAGAGAGGAAAGAAGAGACCTACTAAATAATGAATACTTTATCAAGCAGCAACAAAGAGAGGAAAGAAGAGACCAACGGAGTATTGAGATGTGGAGTGGTGTAAAGGACGTAGCAGAGAAATTTCTTGGAGCAGCTATGACCATGATGAATACCTGGCAGCAACAACAACAACATTCTTACCATGGTCCTTACCATGGTCCTCCTCCTCCTCCACCCGGTAACACTGCTCCTCCCCCCTACCATTCTTACGACCGCTCCTTCGGTGGTCCTCCTTCAGTTGCATCGACTGCCGAGTCAACGTCCAACAACAAACGCAAACGCACTGGAGAGGAAGAATCCCATGGTGGTGAAAAGAAGCACCATGGTCCTCGTTAGACTAAATTAATTAACTACTAAACTAACTAACACTGTATTTCGACTGATATGAAACAATGAGCTTTAGTGTGGTGATAGTTTGCTACCATGTACTTTTCTACCAAGAACAGTACAAGAAACTGTTTGTGGGACTGTTCGCTTGCGTAAAGGTTTTCTTGAGAAGGCTTTCGGTTTTCTTGAGAAGGCTTTCGCGTATACCAATGCGGGATTAGAACTGTTTTGCCTCTGACAGCACGTGGGAAGTCCCACAAAAACGGTTCGGATCGGCATGCACATGTTGTATATCATAATCTTTTCTTCATTTCAGTATAACACTCAACTTTTATTCATTACAGTATAAATCAGTATGTACTCCGTCATTTGTGTATATCTACAAACGCGGAAGCCAGGTCACAGGTGTATACATGAAAACCTAATTCGCGTATCACGTACTTACTAGCTGCTTGCTCGTATGATAGCAGGCTGCTCCTACGATAGCAGCTAATTCACTATGCATTCATATTGCTTGATGGAACCAAGCCAAACAGTGTTGCCTGTTCAAACCAGTTAAGGATAGTAACTATTCCAATCGCACGACCATGGTGCTCGTATTGTTGTATTGTTGTTTGTATTGTCGTGTATCTCCTGCTTCTTTTGCGTCGGATCTCATTTGTTTCAAAAAACGACACTGTTGAGCTGTCTTGTTTGAGCTGGATCGATAACATTGTTAAGGTCAAGAACTAACTAAACATGCGACTTCTGCATCAACCACAGAACCGAATTGACCATGGGATTCACCCGCGATTCACCCTCGAAACAGTCCATTTCCATCTGGAGAAACGCGACGACCTACATGAAAGTATCCCCCGGCAAGATCTTTTCTTAACTCTTCGTGAGTTACCTCTGGATCAGTTGCCGGTGGAGTCCTCATGAAACTTGATAGGATCATGTTGTGTCCTACGTAACTGCACTGGTAGTTATACAAGTTGATAAGAAGGTTCATGGTGATCTTTCTTTCCCCCTGCTCCTCCAAGCACATCCTGTCTTTGATTCGAGGGAACTGTCCCTGGATCATCCTCATCCCCCATTCCGACATCTGTCTCAAGGAGGTCGCGTCCCTATTGAGCAGTATGCACTCTGGTTGATCTGGGTCCCTCTGTGAGCTTTTGATTAGTAGGCTATCCTTGTATTCCTTCAGGGCAAACGCTGAATCAACTACAACCTTTCCACCACACTCTTCATGAACCTCCACAATCCTTTGGTACACACCATGCTCAGCAATGGCGCTGTCGTGCCAGGCCCCCGGGCAGTTGTACACTGCTATCCTGATCCTTCCATCCGGTGCAAAGGCAAATACACTGTTGACGTAGGTGTTCTCCTTCCATGCATTGTAAAATGGTCTTTGTTTGTACCAGTCTCCTGAGGCTTCAATCACTTGCTTGAGCCCATCTGTTCTCCAAGCCTTGGATACTTGTCCCCAATTGCCTTAACATAAGTATCCACCTCTTGCTGAGTTGGGATCCTGACCATGGCCTCCGGATGCTTGTGAAGAGCAACAAGCATCACTCTTCTTGAAAACTTAAGCCACTTATACATCACTGTGGATGTTAAGCCAAAGGCCATTGCCATTGACCTTGCTACGGATCCACGTGTCCTGTACCAATACAGCACTAATCCAATGGCACAGACTGCATCGACCTCCCTTTTCTTCCCCTTGGGCTTCCCACTGGGGAAACAAGGAACCTCCACGATCTCATTGTTGTTGTTGACAGAGTACTTGTTGTTCCATACTGGAGCAAAGAGGTCGACAAGCTCCCTGAATACCTTGTGGTCCATGCCACAGCAATTGAGCAATGCTTGGTCATCCCCTGAGTGGAACATGTATAGGAAAGCGGAATCAGCATATCTACGAATTACAATCCTTGGGGTTCTCCTGTCCCTTCGACGTCTCTCTTCTGGAGTCAGTTTGCTTTTGTAACTTCTTCCTTTCTCATCCTCCTCCTCGGCCTTCAACTGGAGGTACCAGTGCATGGTGATCACTTCCATTAATCCCATTGTCGGTCGATGTTGCCTTTTGTTGTGCTGGGAGGAAACTGTGGTCTTTTAGTGTGTTTGTCGGCTCGTTGTTAGCGTAGAACATGAACTCATTTCCTACTGAAAGTGAAATAATCGGCAGAAAATGAGTTCATGCTTTACTCTAGCTACTGTGGTTGATAGCGTAACTCCCGTAACGCATAAATTCATTTCAACTTATTTTCTACTGGAAATAAGTAGGAATGAGTTTATGTCTTACTCTAGTTGTTGAGTATCGAAAATTTCATGTTTTACTTTGAACCAAAATTATTATGGCGCGCGTTTTGAGTCTTTTTAGTCTTTACTTTGGAGGAATAGTTAAGATTCCAGATTCCCAAAAAGACTGGCATGGAGTTGGCATGCTCGGGGTCTGTCCGTTGAAATTTGTATTCCCGATGTTATAAAAATGCTAAATAAGCAGTTTAGCACTTCTATAATATCGGGAATCACTCATTGAAATGTACGAGTATCCAAAATATTGAGACCTGCACGGTAGTACGATCACGGGAAGCAAGATAGAAGTACACAGACTTGAGACGGCAAGACTTTTTGAAACAAAAGGAAGAATCAAGGATGAAGACAAATGCATCTTTTACMGTATGAAAATAAATAAGAAATCACACATAACAACATAATTTTGTATGTAATAAGCGGATAGCGTAACATTCGTCTGAGAGTATCAATAGAGAGGAAGCGGAAGTACAGACACAAGTCTCACAAGGCACTTCCGTGGTACTAGTTTTCAAAGTTTGGTGGCTCCGGTGAGCAGTTGTGTCGCTCATATCATCGAAAAACAAAGTTTAGGACTTTCGCAAGAGCAGCAGCAGCAATAGCAACAATTTTATATCCCATGACTACCACGACCAGCAACAGACCTGCAGATGCCCTCAGATCGATTCTGTCCACAACCATCATGGGCGTTATCGCGTTATGCATATCCCTCCACGCGGCCCAAACGCTCCTCGGATGGAATCTCCAGCTCTTCACTATGTGTCTGCGGCTAATTCTATTCACCAGTGAATAGTACCGGATCTTCAAGTCGGTCTTCTTTCATGGAAGCCTGATGCATATCGGAGTGAACATGCTTTCTACTTCAGCCATTAGTGGCGCTCTAGAAAAACATCTTGGGACCATCCGGCTTCTGTTTTCAATATGGTGGTCGATAGTATGGACGGCGGTGATCTATCTACTTGTGGCGTATGTTTCATTTGCAACCCTTGGATACGAGGGCTGGATGTATCAGCACGCTGTTGGGTTTTCGGGGATCATTTTCCATCTCAGTGTCCTGGAGAGCTATCTGCAACCAGGACCGAGGAGCATATTTGGAATTTTTCAGTTCAATCATACGTGTATCCATGGGTTCTGTTGGTGGTACTTCAGTTGATCATGCCGAACCTCTCGTTTCTGGGTCATTTATCAGGGATTCTTTCCGGGACCCTAGAATATTATGGAGCATTTGACGGTCTGTTTGTTTCGGATGACTTTATGGTCGAACTGGAATCGTTGCAAATGGTGAGACCACTATCAATGCTGGAAAGTTTTGTTGACACATCCCGAGGGGGTTGCCAGCGATTGCGTTCAGAGAGCTCCTTGTTGTCGCTGTCCCATTCGATGCTTAGAATCACAAGGATTGTTGTCAAGTTTTTCTACAACGTGCTCGAGACAATACTGGTGTGCACATGCGGAAAGCAGGGCTGCCGAATTGGGTCTCAGAACACATCGATGCGGTTTTGGTGGGAGAGGCAGAGTGCCCAAAATGACGTGGAATGCGGGGTGATTCGGCCCCCCAAATTCTACGAGAGCGATGTTGAAGTCGACGACGACACCGACTACGATGAACGCAAGCCGCTCGGGTCCCGACTGGTTTGAATTGTTCCAGTGAGGCTTTTGAACCAGAGTTAAAATAGAATCTATTAACTTTGGAAAACATGTGCTCCGATCTCGACCAATAAGCCAAGGCTGTTCACGGCACAATGGTGTATTTCAATTCCAGGAGCGTTTGCACGAAATTTGCGTCTGTGTATCTGGACGAGATGGTGACAATTTTGTGTCAATCTATCCACAAATGTATGTATTTCCAATGAATTGCCGGATGCAAGACAAGAGATTGCATCATATACATTTCTGTTATTAGTTATAGATCTCTCTGAACACGATTTTGCAACGCTATGTCCAGGTGTCGCATGCTTCAACGAATCAAACCAAAGAGTCAATAAACAATGATGAGATTTTCTTTGACCAGCGAGTTCCGTATTATTGTCACCACTAAATGCTACCAGCATTTTGATTGAATGATCCTTACCCTACTTCTTTGGGGCCTTGGTGCGCTTTGGTGCTTAGTTTTCTTGTGGGCTGGGGTTGGGATTGTTTTGCACATTTACTGTTCAATATGTCGCACGCAGTGGAAGTGATCCAGTCAATTTGCCCGCTGACTCGGGCAGATACAGATACCGCTGCCAACCACTGCTTACAACAATAACTACTACTACTACTACTACTACTACTACTACTACTACTACTACTACTACTACTACTCTAACTAAACAAATAGTACACGCATAACAAATAAACTTAGAGCATGTACAAAATGCAGTAAAGAAAGTCTGATTCGACTTCCACTTACAGCGTACCGCAAAAGGCGAATCCTTACTTCTTTGGGGCCTTGGTGCGCTTTGGGGCCTTGGTGCGCTTTGGTGCTTTGGTTTTCTTGGGGGTTGGGGTTGGGGTTGTGGTTGTTTTGCACATTGATCCAACACTGTTCCATGTGTCGCAAGCAGTGGATCTGATCCAGTCCATTACCCCGCTGACGCGAGCGAAAACAGGATTGGTACAAGTTTTACCATGACGAAAGTTATTCGCTCCAAACGAAGTAACACCGACTTGAATATCAACAAAGGATCCGTCGCCCTGATAGATACGTTTCACAAGAGGACCACCCGAGTCACCGTGGCAAATTGTTTGATCCTTTTCAAGGTCGTAGTGAGTACATAGCATCGTCTTTGGATCGATCTGTTGTTTGACTTCTGAAGAAGTTCCATCTCGAGCCCAGGCCTCAAACTCTTCACGATCTTCAATCCCTTCCGCAAGCTTTTGTAATACTATTTCTCGAAGATGAAGCGGAATATCCTCACGCTCTTTGAGCCCTTCGGGGCCAAGATCGAATAGAAACATCGCATTATCAATTTCGTTTTCAATCCGATATTCTATGCATTGTTCAGTACTAAGTGATGTAAGAGTAACATTTTGCAAAACTTCAGGTGTATTACCGTCCTGGTCCGATGAACCCAGTCCACATGCAAGAAGCTTCGTCTCAGGTGCTGGAAAGGATGAATCACTATTCATTTCCAACTTGACATACGACTCATCGATGATGGCAGTTTCGTTGAGCTTACAGAGAGCATAATCATGCAAAGCATAGCCATACGAAGCAAATGGAATGACACCAGAATAATCTGGGTGGCTAATCCATGTTTCGCAGGTTCGAACTGATATCTCTTCTTCACTTAACGGTGAAAAAAAAACGCGGAAATCATACCCTGGATCAGGTTGGCAGTGCGATGCGCTGAGAACCACATCGGGCGCAATGAGCGAGCCACCACAAATGATGTGCTGTAACTTTTCACCAATTTTTTTTGTCCCAACCACCAAGACATAATACGGAAACTCGCCTTCTCCGGCATCCACTCCGTTGATAACTTTTGGGGAGGCCCACACAGGGGACACCACGGTGGCTGTTAGCACAGCGAGAAACAGGGCATTGGTTGTTTTCATCTTTGCTGTTGTTTGTTTGTTTGTTTGTTTGATCTGTTCCACTTGCTTGTTTGCTACAGTTAAGGGCTTGCTAAATCGACAATTGAAGATAGCTATCGATTGATACCAAGTACAGTGTAAAAGAGTGAGTGGAAGTGCTTGATTCCCATGGTCGGTTGCTCCCAACCGTGTTTTTTCGATAGAATGAAAAAGAACAGTTTGCTGAGCAGCCTGCTGGAGGGAAGTTTAGGTCAAGACCGTAGGACACAGTTCAATTTTGAACGCGGAATCAAAACCCTTCTATTTTGACCAAAATGGCAAGCCAAAAACTTTCCTTGATCCACGATTTTCTACAGGATTTCCTACACAGCTTTGTACTAGGATCCATCCAAAAGACCAATTCCATCGGTGGCATCTTGCAAGATGCTGAACAGATGCTGGCCTGCTGGCGTGCCGCTACCGGGGCTAGTACAATTCCTACTTAGGCCTACTGCGGTAACGTACGGAATGTTAACACTAACATTCGGAATGTTAGCGCTAACATTCGGAACGTTAAATTAACGTTCCGAACCTCTTAATTAACGAAAGTTCATTTGTTATTTTACGCGTACGGTAGTAGCTGCTGTTCAGTACTTGAAGTAAGAGGACCTCCGTTCCGTCAAGCTTCTGCAAGACGGACGGACGGCACTCACGTGGAAGCACTCCAGTGCAGTTTTACTTCGTATTGTATTTGGTAGTATTTCAAAACTTGCTACAGTACCGTACCGTACTACTCGTACTCGTACCGGTTTTTGTTTCGAGTGAGAAAATGGGAAACCTTCATACTATACTATTAGGTAAGATACATATTTTCCATATTACATTAACATACCATAGAGTTTGAAATTTTTTCCACAGAAAGATCGAAGATTTTTGGATCACGCTCGATGCGTGTTTTCTGTTTTCTACTCCATGCACTGAACCAAACACGCCGTAGTCGTACTACCCTACGTAGAAAACAAGCTGAGAGTGTTTGCGTCTACCAGGTACGTACGAGTACGGTACCGTACGTACTCGTACTTTCTCATTCGTTTTCTCTGCATCAGAACAAGAAAAAAGGAAAAGCTCGTACCGGTACCGCATCATCCCCGACGAAGACGAAAATTACCGTCTGTTCAAATATGAATTACTATATTGTTGTCGGTGATCGGTGATTTTTCGATACGTTAGGAACACTACGACACAACCACCACGCCTTTCGTTCCCCACTTTGACCGGAACTTGTTAGCAGAAGAGACCGACTGCCACCATGGCGCCGTTCCGACCGATACCGGCGTCGGCATTGCTGGTCTTGGCCTTGGCGATCCGACACACGGGTACCCGACGCATCTCCGCCGACGCCTTTGCTCCCAAGCATTTGCACGGACGCGCGGACGGGTGCATTTCGTCCAACCGGCACTCCCACCCGGTGCCGTCTCTTTCTGCCCACCGTTGCGGGACCGAGCCGAGCACAAAAAGCGCGAATCCGGATGGAAACAACGCCACCCCGAGTTCGATTCGACGGCAAATGCTGCGGGCCATGCTGGCGGCTTCGGCGGGATCCACCCTCGGCGCCCCGCCCGCGACCGCTGCCGCTCCAGCACTCGAAGCAGCTCCGTCGCCCCCGGCGGGTTTTCCCGATTGGTCCGGGATAAAGGTGGTGGTCCCCCCTTCCGACGATCGCGATTACCGGGTGAAGGTCCTTTCCAACGGGCTGCGGGTGGTCCTGTGCTCCGACCCCTCCTCGAACGAGGCGGGGGCGGCGATGGACGTCCACGTCGGTGCGTGTTCCGATCCCCTCGAAATCCCCGGGCTCGCTCACTTCAATGAGCACATGCTGTTCCTGGGTACCAAGGAGTATCCCAACGAGAATTCCTTCGAAGAATTCCTCTCTGCCAACGGCGGTTCCTCCAACGCCTACACGGCCTCGGAAAACACGTGCTACTACTTCACGCTCCAGGCGGAGGTCGACCAAACGCTGACGGAGGGGCTCAAGCGCTTCGGCTCGTTCTTCACATCCCCCCTCTTCACCGCAGCGGCGACGGGGAGGGAGCTGAACGCCATCGAGAGCGAAAACAACAAAAACCTGCAGACCGACAGTTTTCGGGTGTACCAGATCAACAAGGAGCGGCAGAACCGGGACCATCCGCACTCCAAGTTCTTTACCGGCAACAAGAAGACGCTGCTGGACGATACCAAAAAGAAGGGCATCGATCTCCGGCAGTCGCTCATCGAATTCTACGAAACCCACTATAGTGCCGACCAGATGACCCTGGCCGTGGTCGGGCCCCAGTCGCTCGATGCGCTCGGTCGAATGGCGGAGGAGGCCTTCTCGGGCATCCCGAACCGGAACGCGGGTGCCCCCGAAAAAGAGTGGATGGGTGTCGTCCCGCCCTATGATCCATCGAACAGCGTGATCCCGTCCTTCGGGAACGTCGTCAAGATCGTTCCGGTCCAGGATCTGAGGCAGCTCAGCATATCGTGGCCGATCACCTACAGAGACGAACAGGAACGCCAGGACGCTCTGCTGACGAAGCAGGGGCAGTACGTGGGGCACATTTTGGGGCACGAGGGTCCCGGATCGCTTCTTTCGTACCTCAAGGGCAAGGGATGGGTCAACTCGTTGTCGGCCGGTGGCGGAGAAGAACTGTCGGACTTTGAGACCTTCGATGTCACGGCCACGCTCACGAAATCGGGGCTGGAGAAGGTCGACCAGGTGATAGAATCCATTTATTCCACCATAGGCATGGTCCGGAACCGAGCGGTGCCGAGCTACATTTTCAACGAGGTCCTACAGCTGGAGGAACTCGGATGGAGGTTCTCGTCCAAGGGCCCCGTAGGCAACTACGTCCAGTCGCTGTCGACGTCGCTCCAGGACTACCCCCCTTCGCTGTGCGTTGCCGGTCCGCGCAGGCTTGCGCTGCGCACACAGGATGCCTCGTCGACAAAGCTCCTGGCGTCCAACGCGGCCAGGGTCTCCTTCGGGTCGGAGGCGGAGCTCGATGTCACCAAGAAACTCGCTTCGGACTTTGTCGACAACCTCGCGGTGGACAATGCCATGTACACGATCATTTCGAAATCGTACAAGGGGCAAACCAACCAAAAGGAAAAGTGGTACGGAACCGATTACAGGGTGGACCCCGTCGCGCTCTCAACCACGCTCCAATGGAAAAACCCCACCAGCGTCGACGGTCTCGGGATCACCTTTCCGAGGAAAAACGTTTTCATCCCGTCGGAGAAGGGCCTGAAAGTCAGATTGCCCCCTAAAGCGAACGCGGCAAAGGCACCCCGGACCTTCGAGGACCGAATGGAGCCCGTGCCCCCACCCACAGTCATCCGCGACGATGGACCCAACGGTCGCTGGACGGTGTACTACAAGCCCGACGATAGGTTCGGCCAGCCCAAGGCCTTTGTCATCTTCGAGCTTCTTACCAAGGAGGTCTATTCGTCGGCCAAGGCCGCGGCCCTCTCCAGCATGTACGAGGTCTGTGTTTCGGACCACCTCACTGAATACGCCTACGACGCGGGGCTCGCCGGCCTCACCTACGACGTGCGGGTGATTCCGCGGGGGGTCCGTCTCACTTTTGGTGGATACAACGACAAGCTGGAGGATTTCGCCAAGTACGTTTCGAAACAGATCACGGCCGACATGAAGAACATACTGCCCAAGGACGAGGCCGAGTTTGATCGCTACAAGGATCTCCAGATCCGGAGTTTCGAAGTAAGTATGCGATACGATGCACAATCGCATCATTGAAACTGGCACGAATTCCACTGTTTTATTCGTTTGACGGGTGACCCATCTCACAATGTTCTTTCCCATCGATCCATGCTATTTCATCCAACAATTCAATACTTTCCTAGGGATTCAATGCAAAACAGGTACGGCATTTACCCGAGTTCTTTTCTTGACCTAGATGTGATCTCGTATTCTGCTGTGTTCACTTTTTCTTACGATTGCTTTGTCTATCCCACATTGGTGAATCTTGGTTTTCAGCCCTATGCACACTGTTCTTACTATACAACGCTGTTGATGAAGCCTTCCGGTTTTGAATACGATAACCAGGAACTACTGGCCGCAACAGATGAATTGACCCTATCAGACCTCAAGTCCTACGTCAGTTCAGTTTGGTCTTCCGGAAAGGGACTAGCTCTGGTTCAAGGGAACCTCGACGAAAAACAGGCACAAGCACTGGTTTCATCCATCGACAAGACACTCGGATTCAAACCAATTTCTGTCGAGGAATATCCACCCGAGTTGGCGCCGCTGCCGCTGCCAGAAAGTTTTTCGAGCACAAAGGGGACTCGGTTGGTAATTTCAGGTAAGCCATGGGTCGAATTGAACTCATATTTGTCATAGCTCTATCAGCAACTGTTCCTTACCATCTTTGTTGCAATTACACAACGGAATGGATGACTTTCGGATCCGCCAGAACCCAACGCCGAGAACGGAAATGCCGCGTCGTACGTTTCCATTCAGGGACTCTCGGAAACACCGAAAGAACACGTGCTGATGGAACTCGTCGGTGCTATCGTCGGGGAACGATTCTATGACGAGCTCCGTACCCGTCAGCAGCTCGGATACATCGTCTCGTCTGGTGTCCGAGCGTTAGGAAAGACGAAATCGCTGGGCTTCATCGTACAATCGAGCTCGGCGAAGAACGAAAAGCTGACGAACGAAATCCTCAAGTACCTGGACAACATCCGCCCTGCGTACCTTGACAAGTTAAACGAAGGTGATTTCGCCGTGTACGTGAAGTCGCTGATCGATCGAAAAACCGAGCCCGACAAGCAGCTCGCTACGGAAACCACTAGGAACTGGGCCGAGATCTCGAGCGGGCGAATGCAGTTCGATCGGCCACAGAAGGAAGTGGCTGCGCTCCTGGACCTTACGAAGGACGATCTGTTGGAATTCTGGGACAGGGTATACGTAAATGATGGACGCCGCGTCTTGATCACGGAAATGGTCCCTCAGGTTGGTCCTTCTGCCGTTGCCAAACCACCAGTCTCGACAGGGTACACAGCTTCGAAGGACACGAAAACTGGTGTCGTCCTGGGCGTCGGCGACATTGCCAGCTATCGCAGTGACCGTTCTAAGCTTCTTTCGTAAAACGGATTCAGGAATCGTCTCCTCATTTTAGTAAACTAATTGTTTTCTCGTGTAAAACAACTATGTCTTGTATTTCGGGTAGGCTTCGTCTTTTCAGCGGGATACGCTGCTTCGAAAGACAAGAAATTCGCCGAGGATGGGTTGTTTAGCCATCACAGAGTATTCGCAACTTTTGTACCCAAACTCAAACCCAAACCCCAACATGAGTAGGCACGTGACCCATTGGCTGAGCCGTAGGTCCAGTAGCTTAAAGTATCTGGTTATGAGTCGTTTCCTAACGTCCCTGGAGGCAGGGGTCATAAATATAGGAGGGGTGCGCAATATGAAGTTTGAAAATCAGAGAGTGATTGGAACAAGTGTTCCTGTGCATGAGGTCTTTCAGGTGCACTTTAGGCATTGTTATGCAGTAAAAATGAGGTGAAAAAAAAATCTCTGGGGAAATTTTTCTTATTGGTACCGAGGATGGAATATGAGTTTTCGATGCGTTGCGCACCCCTCCTATATTTATGACCCCTGCCTGGAGGTTGATTGCTTTTTAGGACTATTAATGGTAAGTCCCTTAGTCGCAAGTTATTGGCAATTCCCCGGGTGTCAATTTTTTCTCATTTTCCCGTCTTTATTTCCCCGCTCCCCCCCCCTCGCAGCACCAACAGAACCCCCTTACCCAGCAGTTTGCAGTTTTCACTACTATGGCATCCCAACTAGTAAGTAGTAATGGAGGTGATCCAGTAGTAAGCACTAATATTAATTCTCAAGTAGTAACCACTGATTTTATATCCCCAGTAGTAAGGAGCACTAATAGAAATATTTTAGGACCAGCGAGAAATTAAACAATGGAAATATTTTTATTTTCGTCCGTTGGATGCGACTAAGGGACTTACCATTAATAGCTCTATTGCTTTTATGTTTAGAACAATTGAATCCCGGCACTCTTCGAATGGCCCCTAAGCCCCCTGGGATGGCTTTTGGTTGTCGTGACATTTGTCAGAGAAAACCGAACACCTTGAACCAAAAATACAGTACTCAGATTTTCTTCTCAACGCTCGCAGTGTGCAATAAGATTGCACCGTGTCGCTCTTTCCCAAAAAAAGCCCGTGACGTTTTCTATTGTTTCCTTGCCGTCACAATTTTCCACCATTCTCGTTCCATCCGATACCGCTACGCGCCACACAAACCAAACAACTGCAACACAATGGTGTCCCTCTCGTCTGCTCTATACTCCCACTACACACTTTCTGCCCTGGCGATTGCTCTTCTTGTCGTGCTCCCTTTCCCTTTGCAGGCGGGTGGTGCCAGTGCCAGGAGAAAACTTACCAAGAAAGCCACGCAAGAACCGATCCCCACCCCTGACCCCACCCCCGCCCCCGGTCCGAAAACGCTCAAACTCGCCTTCGACGCCCTCCGCCTGGTCTCGGAGGATGTTGCCAGCATCGGCTTCGAGTCCAGCTCCCTCTCCACCGGCAACCCCCAGCCCACCTTTGTGGGTGCGACCACGGTCTCCTTCCTGAATCTCTTTCCGTTTGACACAGTGACGGCGGAAAACGTCGAGAGCCTCCACGCCGACCCCTCTTCTGGCGGCGCCATTGGCACTATCGAGTTCCCCTGCATCATCACCAACAACGGCTTCTCGAAAGGCCTGTGCCAGGGAGTTGTTGACTTTTTGCTCGACGGCGAGCCAGCCGGTGCAATGGTCTCCTACGGAGGGCACCTGATCAACCAGGAGCACTACCAGGGCATGATCATTGGCGGGACCGGGGCCCTCGGGAACGCCATCGGCGGGACCTACCAATCGGTGAAAACCAACATCCCCACTGCCGACGGCACGAGTGTCTACGTCATCGAAAATTTTGTCGCGACCTTCGTTCTTGCCTAAGCCCGGTTACAGTTGGAACAGCGACGCTATTTGTATTTTAGATTGTGAGTGTTTCATTCGCAATCCAAAAGTGCTGCATTGCAGCATTCTGTCTGCAATAATCCAGTCTTAGCAGTGTTCACTATTTTGGTAGCCACGATTCAATATCGTCGATCATATTGAGGACTTAAACCGATAAGTTTTGTTACTTTCTAGTAGCTCATTGATTCTAGATACAAAAGAAACCATAGATTTGTTTGTCAAGTTGCTAGCACTTAATGTCGATGGGGCATGTATGCATCGGCAAACGACGCAAAATCTGACTAAAAATAATTTTGCTATCCTGGCACAAACACTCGTCCGAGCGACGCTTGCCTGCAGCGGACGGATCAGCTGCCTGTTTTGAGCATCGAGCTGAAGAAGCCGAATCCCGCTCGCACGGTACCGCTCCCCAGTTTCTGACTGTGGTTCTCGTTTTCTTCCTTTTCCTTGTACTTTCCACGGGCCTGGACGCCACTGAGCGTCCGATCGGCCTGGATAGGCAGCAGCGGAAACCGGCAGGAAGACTCCAGTGGTGGATGGAAGAGGGGTGTCTTTGTGTTTCCGACACCAACACCAGCCTGCGAGGAGGCATCAAAACCAAACCCGCCTACCGGAGCGGCCTCCGAAGAAATCTTGTCCTTTCCAAAGAGGGACGAAAAAAACAGGTCTCCCGCTTCCAAGAGGTGCTTCCGCTTTTCCCCGATCACCTGGACCGTTGTGCGGTTGCAGGAACGGCGGAACAAATGATCCGTTTTCCGCACAATGCTGGCGAGCTCCCCCTTGGAATCCTCCACCGAGGCTCCGCTTCCAAAACCGTACTGGTTGCGCTCAAAGAAGCAGGCCTGGAGAAAGGAGAGATCGTTCTTGGTTTGTGCGATCCCCGAGGGCCCGCTCTCGGAAAGGAGGGGAGCCGACGTTCCATCGAGTGCCGGCCCGAGGTGCCTTGTCAGCACGGACGTAGATGCCTCGAATCCCTCCCGGAGCAGGGCACAGCGAATCGTATCGATCATGCGGGGGATCGAGGCACCGTCGACCCCCATGGCAACGGCGTAGTCCCTGGAAGGCACGGGGAGCAGCGAATCCGAGGGACAGACCGATCGATTGAGGACAAAGGAGATGTCCATCAGGTAGCCGCTAACGTGGGGAGATACGTTGGTGACGACGGCACCTTGTGGGGATGCCGCCGCCTCGGAAGACGCGTACAGCCGCCGGAACTCTTCCTCCGGGGACGAGCAGGCGGCGACCACGAAGCGTTTCGTCTGCTCCGACAGAGACGCCGAACATGGCCGGAGGACCTCCCTCGCCCAGTTCCGAAAGCTGCTCTCGACCATTCGGTCCAGGGAATTCTGGATGGCACCCAGGGCGCTGTGCCCCCCCGACGCCTCGTGCCTCAGCCCCCTCGCCAGCAGGAGGGTCAGCTCGTCGAGCGTCACGTCCCCGGGCGTGACCACCGACCCGGAATCGGCCGGGTTCGGTGTCCCTCGCTGGTCCCTCCCGGCCGCCGGCAGGAGCAGGGTCTCGCGGACCATTTCGGCTCCGTGGAAGTGCGTCCCGGAAAAGGCGCTGTCGACGGCCTCCATCGCTTCCCGGAAGGTAATCAGGCCGCTGTCCTTGTCGTCGGCCAGCTCAAAGGCCGAGGAAAGCTCCGCGATGGATATCATTCCACCGCTCTGCTGGTGGAGGACGGCCGGAGACGAGTTCGGGTCCAGGAGCGTAGAAAGCGCGGTGAGCCGAAACTTGAGCAGGTGGCAGAGCCTGCCCACGATCAGCTGCTTGACGGCATCGTAGCCCTCGGAAGCCGGTGAATGGTTGCTGCTGCCGTTGCTGTTGTGATTCGTGTCCAGGAGCATCCGGCGGAGCTCGCAGATCAGGCGGCCCATGATCTCGCAGGTCTGGACGTAGAGGGACTGGCGCAGGCGGCGCTCGCTCTCGACGCGTTCCTCCGCGTGGACCAGCAGCTCGTGGGCGTCCTCGCTGACTTTCAGCAGGGCCGTGTCGAGCTGGGAGGCAATGTGGAGGGTGTTCCGGTAGGCCTCGTGGGGGAGGATCCCCCGGAGAGGGGGGGCGTTGGTGAGGGAGAGCCGGAGCGTCGAGACGAGTTTCGTGTGGACCGATTGGAAGGAGCTGGTCAGCAGCGAGTGGACCAGGGAGGAAAAGGTGTTGGAGAACAGGACGCCCCACAGGGAGAATTTTCGGTCGGTCCCGGCCGGGGCAGAAGTGCCGGGCGACGCCGACGCCGGCTCGGCGGAAGAGGACCCCGATCCACCGATTCCCAGGAGGACGGTCGGGACGTCCACCACGCCGCCGACGGCTTCGTCCCAGGTGCAGATCCCGTCCGTATCGTTGAGGCGTTCCGTGCACTCGATCCCGTCCGTCTTGTCGTAGAGGGACTGGCGTATCTTTCCGAGGGCTGATGCCGTCGTTCCGGCAATCTCGACCAGAACGCTCTTGACCTTGGTCCGGATCAGGGGCAGGTGGGCGGACAAAAAACCGGAGGTCTTTGCCCGGACGGCGGCGGCCGGAAAGATCGGCAGGGACTTCATCATTTCGGTCTTGTCGCCGCCACCGGTGGTGGGGAATTTTCGGAGGACAAAGATCTGGTAGGGGTGGAGAACAATGTCGTACTGGAGAATCAGAACAATCTTGGAAAGAATGTCTTCGGCGTTGGAGGTGGTGTTCCCGCTGCTGCTGCTGCTGTTGTTGTTGTTGTTGTCGCTGCTGGTGCCGTTGTTTGCCCGGGGAGCCCGATCCGTGCCTTCGCCATTCGTTCCGCTGTTCCGGAGCTGGTCGAGGAGGGATCGCAGGAGCCCGGCCTTGGCCTCGTAGTACGCATCGAGGAGCTCGGCGTCCCGCGGCTTGGGCGGCGATGCCATTGTCGTCGTCGTCGTCGTGGAGGACGGCTCGATGGACAGCATGTCGAGGGCCGCCAGTGCGGCCGCCGACCGCTGGGCCCCGTGCTTGGGCTCTACGGCTTCTGCGGAAGATGCAGAAACGGCCTCCGAACCATTGTCCCTCGCAAAGGAGGCCGGGGCGTCGAGGACGGACCGGGAGATCCGGCTTATCTTGACCGGGAGGGTCTGGACGTGCAGGACGGTCATTCGCGCCTGGGCCCGCAGGAGGACGTCCCCCTCCAGCAGGGGGGAGACCCCCTTCGCTCGGGGCGTGGCTTGCGGCGCCAGGGCCGTCGCGAGGGGGTACTCGTCGGTGTGCCCGGCGATCTCCCGGAAGAGCTCCACGAGCGAGGCGGTGGCCCCGTAGACGTCGCCCCGGTCGAGGGCCCGGTGGACCTCCCGGGGGAGCTTGGAGAGGCTCCCGCGGAGCCGCAGGGCGGCCCCGCGGGGACCGTCCGCCCCGGATTCCTCCCGAGGGGATTCCTTCCCGGCCTTGCTGTGTTCCCGCTCGAACCCCTCCGCTCCCGGCGACGCCTCGGCCAGGAGGCTCTCCATGAGGCCCGGGAGCGCCGAGACCAGGCCGTCGAGCTCCCCGGCCCGCTCCCTCATCTTGGTCACCTCGTCGCTGCTGCCAACGAGTTCCCGGTACCGGGAGGCCAGGACCAGCCGGAGYTCCGTCTGCTTGGCCTCGGCGTCCCCCAGGGCCCGCTTGTGCAGTGCYCTCATCTCGTCGATGGTCATGCTCTTGGCCAGGCTCTGGGAGTAGCCGGTGGAAGGGGTGTGGCCCRCGGGCCTCTGGGGGCTGCTGCTACCGTTGTTGACAATGTTGTGGTTGTTTGTGACGTGCGGGGGAGGGGGGAGGAGCCCGTTGGACGAGGACGACGACATTGTCGACGACTTGGAAGCGGAGGCCATGCGCTTCTTCATCAGCGGTGACGGAGCCGGCGGGGGTGGCAGGCCCGGCATGGCGAGTTTGGTGCGGTGCAAGCCCGGATTCCTATCGGTTCGAGTGGGCTGTTTGCGGACCGGATGCCGCGAG